>OMMV01172039.1:1839-21495 GCA_900302635.1 Chatrabus melanurus
AATATATATGTGTTCAGTCATTTAGTATAGTCATTTTCCAAGCAATCACTAAGAAATCACATCTCAGCATGGAGTTTAATTTAGACTCAAAATACATTTAGTCCCCTATTTCCAAACTTTAGAACAGGGGCGTATTGCATGCATGCATATCTGCATATATCATTGTGGTCAGAAGTTTACATACAGTTATCATGGATGTCATGAAGTTGCTGGACAGAGGTGTTTGGTGATGCCAATACCTTTGTAGGACAAAAAAGGCCCTTGTCTTTAGGGTCCTGGTGCTTACTATCTTACTGTATGGTTGTGATACTTGGACCCTAACCAGTCACCAAAGGTGACTGCTGGATGTCTTTGGTACTCTTCGGAGGATCCTTGGCTTCCGGCGAAATGACTTTGTGTCAAATGAACGGTTACTTAGGGAGACTCAGATGAGGTGTACTACTTGCATTGTGAGGTAACATCAGTTATGACATTTTGGCCATGTGTCATGTTT
This sequence comes from Chatrabus melanurus, assembly GCA_900302635.1. Classification (NCBI taxonomy): domain Eukaryota; kingdom Metazoa; phylum Chordata; class Actinopteri; order Batrachoidiformes; family Batrachoididae; genus Chatrabus; species Chatrabus melanurus. The sequence continues at coordinate 2,333 of OMMV01172039.1, forward strand.
CTCTGGGCATGAACCAGCATGCAGCTGCCTCAGTATTGAGAACCCCGACAAGTGGAAAAGGGCAAGGGGACGCCCTCGTGTCACCAGGCTGTGGCAGATAGATGGCCTCATAATGCCATGACATTCATTTCCACAATGTGTGTATGCAAACTTCTGATCACTACTGTCCATCTGTCTTGGGATATAAAAACCTCACTTAGCCTTCTGTTGACCTTATTGCTCTCTGATGTTCAAAGCATTAGGTCAAAGAAGCAAACAAACCATGTTTTCATCTCTGCACTGGACAGTCTGTGTTTATTTCAGAGCAGCACAGATTGATGATGTGCACTCATTCCACAGACACCCGTGCGAGTTCCCGCTTTCCACTCTCTGGCCTAAGTGAATGAGAGCCAGCGTCAAGCTCCCTCTTGTGGTGAGATTAAAAATCGATTGAACGAATTCTGCCTGTAATAAAGCTTAAAACTGTCAATCGGATAATAAATACGGCTCATTTGAAGAAAATGAAACTGCAGTAACGACTTACACATCGCCAGGGAACGCTGTGAAACAATAATGTTGCATTTGTTAATGTGTTGTTTATGTGTGGGCAAATATGTTTATTGTCACTTCATCAAGTCCATTGGATCGATCCAGTGCCACACGCCACAAAATTAGGAGTCAGTTATATAATGCCATTTAATAGCAGTACTCCAAAGATGGATGGTTATTATAACAGCAGTATCTTAGCAACTGCAAAAACTCAGCAGGCATCAGTCAAATGAGAATGTTCAGGCTGAAATCAGGCCTGCGATTCTACTCTAATAACAGCAAACAGCTGAACTCAGCAGTCAGCCAAAGTCACGTAAATACTGTACATACATCTTATTCACAGCGTCGTCACCAAAATAAAAAACCTCACACTTCAAACACAGTCCTGATTGATCCTCCACCTCAAAGCAAACACATACACTACCTTCAGGATGATTAATTTCACGATTCACAAACGGTACATTACAGCTCCTTTAAAAGAAAGAAAAAAAAGCATTGTGCTTTTTAATGTTGCTGCACATTATTGTGACCATGAACTAAAGGATGAATACATTCATTCACTCAGGATGCAAGTGTCTTCTAGGTTCAACATCCTTCGGGATGGCAGTCGGTTGGCAATGACATTTACAATTACTCGACTTGAAAAGAAGAAGAAGAAAAAAAATTCCTGATTCAGGACAGATAAAACACAAAATGAGATGCACAGTGTTCCCTCATAGCGTTTCAGTAATTCTCCTATTGAAGGTGTGTTTATAAACTACTGAAGCATCATTTTGAAATCAATATATTTACACATTATCAACTACAGTTAGATCCATAAGCAATATGACAGTGACACCAATTTTATCATTTGGGTCTGTGTGCCACCACGATGGATTCGAAATAAAATCAGGTGTAAGTCGAGACTTTGAGTTTTAATTTTTTGGTATTTACATCTAAACTGAGTGAAAGGTGTCAGACGTACAGCCATTCATATGCAAAGACCCTCAAAAATGATTGGATTTGGCTGCTAAGCTGTTTTATAATTATTTCAATTATAAGCAAGCAGATTCAAATTGTGGAGTTGGGTGAAAAATCTGCACACTTGGAGACTGGGATTGGAAAAACTCTATGGTTGCCCAGTTCAAATGTTTGCAATGGAGGTGAGTTCAGGAACACCAAAAGAACACAGAAAGCCAGGGATGATGTCTGCAGTGGCTGACAGAATTGTTTCTCTGTTGAAGAAAACCTCCTTCATAACACATGGTCAGATCAAGAATACCCTGCAGAGAGTTTGCCACATAATGCAAAACAGAAACACCAGGATAGAGTTTGAAAAAAAAAAAAATAAAATAAATGCAAATAGTTCAGGAAAAACATCCTCTGGACAGATAAGACCGAGAACAAATTGCACTAAATTAACAAAAAAGAAAGTTAGGGATTAAAGGAGGAATTAGTCATGCTCTAAAACATACCACTTCACCTGTGAAACATGGTGGAGGTACCATAGTGTTATGGTGTGGCCATGTGTGGCTGTTAGCAGAAATGCTTCCCTTGTATTTACTGGTAAATTAAGGCCCCTTTCCACCGCAGGAACTTACAGACCATTTAAGGGGGTCCAACATCTTTGTGCGTGTCTCCACTGCAGGGAGCGCCCATGAAAGGTGATTTTTGGAGCCTTTTTTGGGGGACAAAATAAGCCACTACTCTGGGGTAGGTCCTTCTGAGCGGCCCTCAAATGGCGTTGGATGGGGCTCAACACTGATTGGTCGAACTCACGCAAAAGAAGACGACAACAAACACCAAGCGGCATTTCTAAAAGCGGGCGGAAGAAAATGAAACAGAATGGATAACAGAGGTGGCAGATGGACTGACAAGGAGGTACAGGTGACGGACAAGGTACAGTGAGGATTCGAGTCCTCGAGGAGGAATGAGAAAATCTATGTCAGCGCACGCGGATACTTGCAGAATTGAACACACTGTGAAACAGTGCCAAGAGAAAAGAAAAAAAGATGAAACAGGACTACAAGCGACTGAACAACAACAACAAAAGTGGCTCAGACCACAAAACCAACAGAATACTGGGCCACAGACCGCTGTGCCCCAGAGATGCAGGCACAAAAGACTCGCTGCTTTTTTTGCTCAATGATGGACGTTGCAATGGAGACGATGCTACAAGTTATCCAGGGTCAGGTAAATAATGAATGAAATACAGATATTTTAAGAGTTTGCATTACGTAGCACTATATTACGTTAGCAATCTAGTGGGAAGCCAAATAAAAAAGCATAAAATACTCCTGCTTTTGCCTTCTGACTCGTGCGCTAATGTTGGATGCTAGTGATAGCTAGTAAGCAAATGTTTTTATGTTGCCTTGCATCTAACGTTAAAGTTTGGTTGCTCGCTATTGCTCGCATTAGATGCTTGCTGCCACTGTGAGTCTGATGGGTCTTCACTGCAGTGGAGACACAATGATTGAGAAGGCCAATTACCGCGCCTTCCTTTAAAGATTTGTGACATCTGGGGAGTAGGTCGAGTTCCTGCGGCGGATAACGGGGTTTAAATGTCAGACAAAAGCAGCAGGATGAATTCTGAAAACTTTGTAGGGCTATAAGGTCTAATCAGTGTTCAAGCTCATTGCTTCATTGTGCAGATGGACAATAACCCAAAGCATACAAGGTAACCCAAAGACAAAGAAGGATAATGTTGTACAATGGTCGAGTCAATCACCTTACCTGAACCCAAATAAACACACATTTATATTGCTAAAGACTAAAGTTATCATTCAACAACGTGAGAGTCAAAGAAGGGTCCATTGAAGACCTGACAGAGCATCAGCACGTTATGAAACCCAACGTTTGGTGATGTCTGTGAGTTCCAAACTTCAGGCGGCTACTGAATGCAAAGGATTTCCAACAAAATATTTTAAAAAATGAAAATTAATTTACATGATTTTTGTTTCTCTAATTATTTTCGGGCCAACATATAATTTACACTCATGGAATATTACATGACCAAAACAAAATTGCTATTTCAATCTTTCTAGTACATCTAAGATCATGAGATGCAATAGAGTTTGTCCTCATTATATGTTCTTTTAATTTGGTGAGTTACAAGATGAGAGCATTTATCATTTTTGAGTTATTGTTGAAACAAAATGGCTGGAATGAACTAACTCACTCGCTCACCCACTCATCTGCAGTTTTGCTGTCCAAGCCCAACGCTGTTACCAGTGCAGGGAATATAGATGAACATACCCTAAAGTCTCCGGTTAGACCACATCCTGATTTATGTCATGTCCATTGTAGTGGCGTGCAAAAGTCCAAAATTATTAAATTGGTGTCGTTCAATTACTTATGCACCCAATTGTATTTGAAGCACAGTTCATGTCATGGTGTCAGTGAATCCATTATAGTACAATAAAGGACATAGCAAAATGTCTGTGTTCATTTTTACATATTTACAAGATACATTTAAGTAGTTTATGAACATACCGTCAAAAACTGTTGGTAGCATTCAGTGTCGGTAGAATCTGGACAGAGATCCTGATCTGGACAGATGAAACAGTTTCAATAGGAAAAGCTGACATATATAAATAAAATAAAAATTAACATTCAGCATGTAAAGTCAAAGGCGCATATGTCACAAATACATTGCAAAAAGTGACAGTATTTTATCACAGATAAATGCACTGTTGACTGAAATGATCTTCATGGCACTTTAAAATACATTTCTCTCAGTTTTTTTGCGTCAGTAGTCAGGCATCAGTAAATCATTCATAGCTTGAGTTTGGCACACAGACGTACAAAAAGACACTGTACACATGGTGGTTATTACAATCTCAGAGCTGGTTGATGATGAACGTATGTGGAAAATGTGTTTCTTACACTAATATCATGAGATCAAATGTGCGAGCTAATGCTTGATAGGTAGCATGTGCCTATAAAACATTTGGAGTCACCATCACACATTTGCTCTGAATTAAAGTTTGCTATTTACAGGTGTTTGTCGATTTAAAGGGGTCATATTATACACTTTTTTTAAATTTTATTTTTTTAAGCAAGCTATATGTAGGTCACCGGGTGTCTTAAAAGCAGATGTTAAAGTTTGTAGTGAAAAATATGTCAGAGACACTGCGGCGATGCATCCACAAAAAAAATAAAATTCAGGTCTCTAAGAAAGAAGCCATCTCTGTGTATGTTGCTTTAAATGGAAAGATGCTCCAGCTTGTCACGCCCCCTCTATAGGACAGTGTGTATATGTGTTTAGCTGTGTTCACATTCTCACGGTAAAACATGTTCTGCATGTCGCCTCCGTTGTTGTATCTGTGGTGCATTGTGACAGTCTTTTGTGGTGGAATGCAACACGCACCGTGGAAACATACCGTGGAAATGCCCTGTGCCAAAAATTTAATTTAGTGAAGTTTGGCTGTGCACCACCCTGACCTTTGTACTAGGGGTGCGCCATCCTTTATTTCAGATCGGTATCAGTCCGATATTGGGCAAAATTACTGGATCGGATAGCAGAAATGAAAGAAACAAAATCTCATCCGAGCTGAGTCTTCTATTGCACATCTGTCATGTTGTGGGCTATCTATAGTTTCCATTAAGGGAGTAGAATATTTGTTTCACAGTTTGAATTGATGTTTTGTCAGATGGCTGGATTAGTAAAGTACATCCAGACAAATGTGTTTATTAACAGATTGTTTTAAGACAGAGAAAAAAGATATTGGATTGGTATCAGTATCGACAGATACCGAAGGTTCCAGTATCGGTATGATACAGGATATCGTATAGGTATCATATAGGTATTGTATAGGATAGGTAATGTATAGGATAGGTGCCATCCCTACTTTATGCACACAATAAATGAATGTTGAGCAGAGTGATGACTGTGCTCACAATGAAGGAAAAGGTAATGACCGACTTGCTTACAAACAGTTTGAAGTCTGAAATACAGCTAATGTTTTCTAGCCATGTTTAGCAATGGAGGCAAAGCAGAAGCAATGTATAGCGCCACCTTTACCACAGTTCTGGAGTTGAGCGGTAAAGATCTGTGCGGACCAAGGAGGCAAATTCATCCAAGTATGGACATCTGTGACGTATGTCACAGAAGTCTGAAATGAGGCATTTCGGGTCTCAGATCTACTTATAGCAAGCTAGGTTTTACATGCACAGGCATAGAATCGTGGGATTTTGAGGGTGTTTAACATGAAACCACAATCACATTTAACTCTCAAAGGTAGATAAAAATTGATTTTACACAATATGACCCCTTTAAAATTGGGAACGAAAATGAAAATCAAGTCAGGTGGTTAAGTTATAATGTGCTGTCAGCGCAGCTCTTTTTTAATCAAATCTCATTTGCTTTTTGCTTGTTTATCTGTCTTTTTTATGTCTTTAAATCTCATCAGCAGCTTGCTAAAACCATGTTGTGTGGATTTACGTACAGACCAGTTCAGGGTCTTGGACACTTTGATGGGCTGAATATATAGTCCCATTTGCCTGCTGGGTACATTTCTATTACCCCTGTTGGCTTTGAGTTAAATCAGGGGTTTCAATCATCACTACGTTATTTGTCACTTTGTACTCTATCACTTTTGTGGGACCTTGACCCATGTGGGCTCATGGGACAATTTCACCCAATAAAACCAGACAGTGTTCTTAATAAATTTGTATTTGTGGAAATGCTTTTGGTGAAAAACAAGGTGTTCATATATTCATTTGTTTATTTTATATCCTCTAAAACACCTTCGTTCTGTCGGGCTATCATTCTGTGCAACGCTGCGCTGCATCAGACGTCCCAGTGGAATTATTGGTCATTAAAGAACACATGGAGTGGAAGGGATAGAGAGATGGAGGTATAGGAGAAGAGGAATGGACAGATGACATGCCGGCACGTCATTACAGAGAGCATGCAGCTGGCAGAAATAGTGCTGACATTTCAGTCCTGTAGTCTGCGCTCCAGAGCCATAAGTTACAGTCCCATATTCCAAAGAGACAGGTTAGTGGCGTGTGGTGCGCCCACACTATATGTCCGCTGTCACCTGCACAAATGCATGCTGCATTTATGTGTGCACAAACAAGCAGCCGTTTCTTAGATTTTCAGTCAAAATATCTTCTGTGTTTGTCTGATGAGTCACCTAGAGCTTGAATTTTCAGGCTGGTTTCCTTTCATCATGTCAGGAATTTGCATTTTCACTTCAAGCACCTAGTTGGCAACTGGACTAGTCTGTAATTTAGTGGAGAACAGATGGGTGGAAGTCTAGCTAATGTTTTCCAGGAGGAAAAAAACCCCCTCACTCTCTTAATAGTATTTGAGTGGCTCTGCAGCCTCCGTTTATCTTTGAGCTGCCCGATGCGGCGCGCACCCGCCTCGAAGCTTCGTATCCACTCTGCCCCTCATCCTGCTTTCTTTTTTCTTCCCTCTTCATCCTGTCTTCCCCCTCTTCCTGCTGCCGCTGAGTAACAGCAGAGGGAGGCAGCCCTGCAATGCAGACACAGCAACAACCTCAGTCCCTCTGACCAATTAGTTGGAGCCAAGATATGAGTGGCAGACCCAGTAGCCAGTCATAAAGAGGGACCCGTGGTGGGGGTGGATGGGGGAGTCGCCTGAGGGGCTGACAGAGGGGATCAGAGAGGCGGAATGACAGTGACATAAAGATGGAAGGAAAATAGAAGTGGAGGCGGAGGGGAACAGGCAGAATGAGAGAGGGTGAGAGATGTGTATGAATAAAATGAGAGCGCTCTGGATCAGGAAATATTTATCTCCTTTGTTTGTTGAACAGTCACGGGCCAGGCTGAGTCCTGTCACCACAGTTCTTCTTACTCATCAGCTGGCTGAGATCCATAAACTCCCCCAGCTCCCCGCGCTCCAGGGCTCCTCTCAGCAGAGCCCTCGTCAGCCCAGGGGTGTGCTGCTGGGATATGTATGACTGGCCACTGGGGGCGGGCATGGAGGGTGGAGGCAAGGGGACGGGGACCATGCCATGGCTGCTGAGGATGTATCCTTCCTGGGGCGGCCAGCGCAACGGCAGTGGCTCACCGTATTCCATTGGGGCGCTGGGAGCGGAGACCACCCTCCGACGCTCAGGTGAGTCCTGGGGGGTCATGGGGTAGACATATTCACCCGCAGACTTCCTGAGCGGGGCTTTCGGCGTTCCCTTACCTACTTTTTCTTGCTTGCTCAGGCAGACATAGTGCTGGCGTGGAGTATCGTTCCCTCGATTTTCACTACTGTGCCTCATGCCTCCGCCTTGTTGGAAGAGTCTGGTGGTTAGGTAGACTGAAGGCGGCATGCGGCAGGGTGATCCCAACCCGACTGAGCCTCCTCCCAGGTACGTCTGGCTGGTGTCCCAGCCTCCTGAATTGGAATCAGACAGTCGTAGGCCGCGGCGTTTCTGCTGGGGCGTGTGCTCCGGCGTGGGCAGGAAACCAGGGTCGAGCTCTCCTGACTTCACCCATCCATTGGGCATGACGAAAAGGGTCTCCCCGCCCTGAGAGCAGGGGCGCTCGCTGCCTCCCTGTCGTGTCACACTAAGCACAGAGCCTCCCATCCCACCACCTTTATTCAGGAGGCCCCTTTCGCGCCGCTGGATGGATGACTGAGGGGTGTTGCCATGGCGGCGGTTGGTGGGCTTGTGGGCCATTATCCAGCAGACGGCGAGGCCGGAGAGCACAGCGCCGATTGTGAATGCAGAGACCGCTGATGCCACCAGCAGGTTGAGGGAGACGAGGCTCTCCGGTTCAATCAGCAAACTCTGCTGCAAAATTCCTAAAGACGTAGAGAGACAATTATGAAGATAACATTTAGTGGCATAGACATCCTTGCCTCCCTTTGCCCACAGGGTATACTTTAAAATTATTATCATTACCTACAGCACAATTCCACCAGCTCTATGTAATGTTTTTCCCCTCACAAGGATATAATGTATCATATAAATCAATAACTGCAATAACACTCCTAATTTGCTATCATAATGTCCAGGAGTATCTTCTGGGGTAATTATGTGCTTCTCTCCATCCTGGCCTTGAGGCTCCACAGGCTCCGGGTTCAGGGACGCCTGCACTTGTCATCAGCACAACTCCGACCGCAGCAGCTGACTCTCTTTTTCTCCTCTCCTCACACTTTCCATTCTGCAGCCCGGTCAGAGAGTCTCTCCACACAGCATTACCTCAGTGTTTCCACCCGAATCTAATCACTCCCATCTGCACACACAGCGGCTCGGATTAGAGCCTGTCAGACCTGCAGCCTGGCATCAGACACTTCTCCAACTATCAGTTGTTTAAGAGCAGGAAGCCCACGTGTCTGTTCAAAACAAATGAGGCCGACGAGGGCTCGGAATGTGCTGTCGACTGGTTTTCTCCTGCCGTTTGGGATTCTTTCTAAGTGGCTTTGAAGACTGTGAAACTTGCCTGCGAGGACCAAAACAGTTCTGACAGAATCCAGGTTAAAGGAAATTACTTTTTTTGCACGCTCCCAATTTTGTAAAGCTCAGTACATTGAAGGTTCAAAGAGACCCTTAGATCTCAGCAGAAATTAAATCAGTATTTTATGTTAATCTGTTTATTTCCAGAGATTTTTTTAAGAACTCTTTCACTCTCCTGTCAGATCAGAGAGAATAAAACCTCAGACGCAGGACGACGACGGCACATTCCCCATATTGCATGATCGCTCTCTCTCACACATCCTCATTAATTAACATGTCTCACACTGGGCATGTTTTGACCTCTGGGAGCCGGTAATCCAAGTCCCACCCCACAAAAGACACCAAAGCACTCAGTTGTTAATATCAAGGTTGACGTTTCCCATTTTGTTGGGAAATCGTATTACACCCCAGATAATTTAGTCTGATAAATACAAATATTCCCTCACTCAGTTTTTTTTAAACAACACACTATTCAGAGCTTCTGTAATGAGGTATTGGACCACTAGGCGGAGACTGACACAAGTCCACCAGGCAGCATCCGTGCCACAGTGCTGTAACCTACCATCACAGTCGCCGAGATGGGAGGTGGCGTTTCCGTACTCCACGTCTTGTTGAAAAGGAAGCCTGCAGTTACAAGAAGATCATAGACTTTAATTCTTTCAAACAACATGACTCATTACAGTGATAACAACAGGTTACATATGTCATTATAACGGCGTCCTTTCAACAGGTTATGTGACCTTATGTGTGTAAGAAAAACAGATCAAAATGCTGGAACCTGCACACCTGTATAACTGACAGAGGAACACAAAACTGAACCACAGCTAAGTCGAAGTATTTAACATGTGATAATGCTGCCGTCAAAGTGTTATTCTGTATGAATGTGTTCATTTATGCATTCAAAATTTGTTGGCAGTCATAAAGTACTTGTAATGGGATACACCATATTGTTGCCATTATTGATTTTCATTATTTACTGGCTGTCTCTCAGTGAGGTCAGAGGTCAGCGGTACAGGCAGTAAGAGGAAGTGGCAGTCAGGATGCTGATGCTGCAAGGTTTGTTTTTATAAATATCCAAGTATTTTATGTAATGACAGTGAAAAATTATATCACTACAGAGAATATTAATATTATAATTATTAATATTCATTGGCTGTTATGAACATTTTAACAAATTTTATTATCTTTTAAATTAAATGTACACAAAAATGAACTAGAAGCAGTGCGTAAAGCCCCGCACGTGTGATGTCCCAGGGTGGAAGAAACACAAATCAACCTTTTTTTTCCCCCACACAAACAAACGATCCTTTTTAAAAACTCAGTCAATATACAATAACTTTCATATGAGCCAAACATCAAGTGTCTATCATAAGTAGTTCCTGAGATATGACATAAGTACAGAAAGGTCACTTGGCGGGACATTATAATAGACAGACAGACAGACAGACAGACACAGGATCGGGCTCCTGGCCGAGCACCACTAGGTGGTCTGTGCATTTCATGGGACATCCCACAATAAACTAAATATATTGTTTTACATGCTTATTTCTGTGGAAAAGATGCAAATGCATTGCAATAGGGTTAAGGACAGCAAACACATCTTTTAATTTTTACCTCTTTAAATGTTTGGTGTGAATAGAAGACAATATGTGCAAAAATGTGCATTTATGATATGAATTAAATACAAAAGCGTGCAATAGTTTTGTTTGTGCAGTTGGGGCATCCAGTTTAGTTCCATGTGATACTTTCAACAAACTACAGCTCCACCACAATTACCAAATTTACTTGTTATGCTGAAAATATAACTATGAAATGGAAACAAAACTGGGACAAAAAGGTCCAAAGGTGTCCATGTGTGCACCAGGAAGTTTAAATTTAAAAAGTGTGCGAGTCCAACTAATAAAGACATATGATAGACTCATCATATGTGGGAATGATGCAGTTGTACTTTGAACCATTACCTGATGCATTGTAATTGACTTGACCTTTATTCTGCACCTGCAATACCAACATTCCTCTCCTTTAGTTAACACATTTGGTTATCAAGTGATGAATATATTTAGGGGTTTGCTCAAGGACAGTTCACCAGACTGGATAACACCTAGGCTTCAACCCAGGTTTCTCTAGCCACAAAGCCATAATTACCAATTGCCAAGTGGGTTATGTTTTCATGGCCATTTGTGTGTCAGTTTGTTTTTCAGCAGGCTGTTTCAAAAGGACATGAACTGATTTCAAAGAAATGTGGCAGCAAGGTGGATTTTTGGTCATGAAACAACTGATAAAATCAAGGGGTGGATTTTGCCTGTGAACTTTGTACTTTGATCCTGAATCATTTCATCTTGGTCCTGCCTTTGTTACTTGATCTCCGATCTTGATCATTTTGAATCAAAATTCTCCTGTAAACAGGATCGCTGATAGTTCAGGATCAAACATCAGGATCTGCCACTTGATTCTGATTACTTTGATCCTGATTATAGGATCAAAGCAAGACAGACAGACAGATAGAAAACATAACTTCTCTGATGAGGATAATAAAGCAGAAATAAAGATCAAAGTTCAGTGATCAGGATCAAATACGTGATCAGGATCAAATACATGTGATTGGATCAAAGATGAGTGATCTTGATGAAAGATCAGGCTCAAAGTCCAGCTATCATAATCTAAGATCATCAATCAGAATCAAGGCTCATTGACCGGGATCAAATCAGATCAGGATCGGGAGAGCAGGATCAAATATGTGTGATGGGTTCAAAGATGAGTGACCATGATCAAAGGTTAGGATCGAAGTTCATCAATCAGAGCCATAGCTCAGTGGTCAGGATCAAAGATCAGGATCAAAGGTCAGAAATTAGGGTCAACACTCAGTGAAAAGGCCCAAAGAACAGCGATATGGATCAAAATTCATCAGTTAAGATCAAAGATCAGTTATTGGTAACAAATATCAGAAATCAGGATCTAAGGATGTTTGAGAAGCGATCAAAAGAATGACCCTCTTGCTGTTGGACCTTGGCAGAAGTAAGCATCTCTCACTGCCCTTCTAATCTCACTTGTTTTACTTGCGTAATTAAAAAAAAAAAAAAAATCATTATAGCTTGGTTGCCAGATCTGAGGACAACATACAACTTTGCTGGTAAAATTCTCTCCACATCACTTGACTTTGGAGACAGCAGGAGTGAAAATGTGTTGCCCTCACCGTGTGCCTGGTCTGAGGAAGGAGCAGGTGCTGCCTCTGGTCCAGCCACAGTAAGGGTCCCTGGAGGCTAAACAGCTCCTACACACACAAATGAAAATAAATCGTGAAGAAATGCAATTGACATCATTCTCACAGCAGCCATTTTGGTCATTGTAACAGTAAACTATCCCTCGGAGACTCATAAAGGTTGTGTTACTTCAACATTCAGCAGACCTAACACAGAGTTATATCCATCAGTCAGGAGAACAACAGCTCAAACTGTGTTTAGGATGAAAGTTCCATACCTGATCGCTAACAACTGTCCTAGTTAAAAAGATGAGCATCTCTACAGATACACGTGACAATCCACCAGATGTTGCAATTACTGAGGGCCCTATCTTGACAATATATGGCGCATGGTACAAGTGGATTTGGGGCGTGTCCAACTTCACTTTCCTATTTACGAGTGCAAAATAGCGTGTAGCGCATAACGGGGTTAGATTTATCCTCTTAATTAGTTATGGGTGTGTTTTGTATGGTGGCTGAGAGAGGCCACAAAACCTCCATGAATTTACTGGCTCAAATCTTCCGAAACAGTGACTCATTTTGTGAAGCAATTGGTTTGTTTAATTCAAATGTGGGTGTTAATCTGGATCCAGGAATGAATCTTTTGTTTCAACTTTTGTCACTCTTGTATTTTTTAAATCAATTTCTTATTAAACTAGAGGGGTACTTGGTAGAATGCACACCTCTGCCAAAGTGTAACAAGCCTTTCAACTATATTAACCCTAACTTACTGAGGTCCATGCATTATTTCAATACAGAAAATGCCCTCTCTCCCATTGTTGATAAAAGCAAAAACTGGTTTGGATCCAATTCTGCACAAAAATTTGACAGATTCTTTCACTTACTTGCCCCATCTGTCCGACAAATTTGAATGAAAATTCACCCATATTTTTTTTGTTTGTTTGTTTGTTTCCCAGCAATACCGGTGATAGACAAACAAACAAACCAACACACATGGCTGAAAACATAACTTTTCCAGCGATAAAAGGCACAAATGTCAATAAAACAAAAAATACATACAGAATATTGATTTGGTGTTAATATGGTCGCAGAGCCTGTTGTATCTTGGCAGAGGAATGCACTCAACTGACTGCCATTCTAGTTTGTAATAAATTTTGTATTATGTTTGGAAAATGTGAAGAATGTGTGAATCCTCGTCAGATATCGGGACACAGCAGTCGCTGCAGGTGTTTTGCACATTCCAAGGGTGAAAATGGCTGCAGTGGGAATCAGGTTCACAGTGGGAAGTTCCACTTCAAAAGATATTCCCCATATATGTGCAGTAATGAACAAACGCTTTTGGTATTCATGATAGCTCATTTGTTTTAATATACACTCAGACTGAAGGGTTCTTGAATCCTCTTGTGTCTAGTTAAAAATTATTTCCCAGGGACAACAAGTTTCCTAAAATAAATATTAAGACAAACAAGCTCGCCGTAGCTCAGCAATCATCCAAAAACAGAAGTGTATGAGCCTTTACTGGAACGACTTCAGGAGAAGAGTGTGAAAAAGGAGGGAGAAAACCAAAGCTGGACACAGGGAATCCCAAATTGGCCATTTTACAGGAAGTTTATTATTATTATTATTGTTGCCTTATCATCTGGCACAGAAACTCTCCCAGCTGTGTAACAAGAAAGTTTTGAGTAAACTCGACACAATAAAAATGTGTCACAAAACTGTTGTCCCAGTGCAGACTTATGTCTGGTCAACATAAGGACTTTAATTGTGTGATAAAATTATTTATGTTTTGGGCATTCAAACTATTAGGTTCATAAAACTTAAACGAATAAACTTTATGTAACTTTAACGAACGTTTACTTATGTGTGCAAAATGTATTGACTATGTGAAAACAAAGATTATCTTCATACTTTCATGTACAGATGTTTTCAAATTCAGCATAACATGGCAGCAATTATTTTAATGAAGTGCTTTACTTATGTAAAATGAATGTGGATTTTATTTGTTTATGAACCAGACACACAAACTGCCTCATAATTATAAAAAATATTTTTAAAAAATTGTTCAAAGAACAACAGAATTATTATTTTGAAACTATATATTTTTTATTATTTCTGAATTATTATTATATTTAAAAAGTATTATATATGGCAAGAGAAGAATGCAATTTTTTCATTACTTCAAACAACTTAATATGTATTGGCTTTAAATTTGTAACTGTGTCAACTTAAAAATGAAATGGGTGGTGGCCTAGAGGTTAGCGCGACCACTTTCAATGTGTAAAGTTCCGTGTTCGAACCCCACCCCTGCCCATTCTCCATGTAATGTGGTGTTGTGTCAGGGAGGGCATCTGGCGTAAAACTTGTGCCAAATCTACATGCAAATCCATGTGGGATCTGCTGTGGCGACCCTGAGCTGAAATTGGGAGAAGTCGAAAGTAAATTATTATTAACTTAAAAATGAAATATTGATGTGACGTTAATACGGGACTAGTGTTAGTTGCAGGTGAATATAAAGACACTACTTACACAACTGTCATTGCTAATTTACAACTGAAGTATTCGTCATTTTCATGCTCACGTACTGTAACTCCCAAATATACTTGCGCTCATTTGCACACTGATGGCCGTGTTGGTTTTAAAATGAGGTGCGGTCAGGTGCATCGCTATAATGGGAGAGCATAAAGCTATTGTGCCGTAGATCACCATAAACCTGGTTTAAAGTCGAGTGCAGAGTTTTTCTACTATTTACGCCGTGCAATATTCAGACACACCTTACATAGGTGGGTTCATGATGCGCATACAGTCTGCTTGTACGCACAGGGATGCGCATTAGCGCATCAAACTCCATAGTACAGTAATTCAATTAAAAATGGGATATTGGCCTGAAGGCTTTGTGTCCCCCGTCGCACGGTGGCCGAGCACTGAATGTATGGAAAGTTACTGCGAGTACCATATGTAGTACTGTCATTTTTGGGGTTTTTGCTCTGTGACCTTGAAAAGTAGGTCAAGGTCACTCATCATCATTGGTGTGTGTGCACTGAATGCATGGAAAGTTATTGCGAGTACTGTTATTTTCGTTTTTGTTTTGTTTGTAGCTCTGTGACCGTGGAAAGCAGGTCAAGGTCACTCATCATCGAACTCGTCCAAGACCTCCATGGGATGCATCTGTGGTATAAATTTGGTGGCCGTGCACTCAACCTATCAAGAGTTATTGCGAGTACTGCGTTTCACCCGGATGCACGCACGCACGCACGGACAGCATCGACGGGGGACAAAAACAAAGATGAAATTAAAGAGTAATGGAAAAATACAAAACTTTAATAACTAAAACATTTTTTTGCTGGTTTTCTTCTTTCACGGGTTTGTACGTGAGGACCACCAAGACGTCGCTGGCCATGGCATGGAGGAGATTGGGCGGACGGAAATGGAGGAGGAGGAGGTGTTGCAGGAAGGAGGCGCTCAACTGCTTCACCTCGGGGAGCTTTGGTGGCTGCTCCCGTAACTGATCTTCTCTCACGCTTTGATGCTTTGCGTGCAGATCTGTTTCCTTGCTAGCACACCTCTCACTTGAGTCCACCATATAAATAACAATTCACCAGTGTGAAGGGCACACTGCTCAATGTGAATGGTTTAATTCATGTTACGCCCAAAATGCACCCACGATAAATTAAGAGACGAACTACAACCCCTGACTTTACACTCAGATCACGCAACATGTAAATAGCAAAGTTAACACACTTGTGCTACGCTCTTTAGACCATGTGCTATACAGTAGGCTGTCACCATAGGACCATTTATGTTGATTTTTGGCATTCTGGGAGAGTTCTGCAGTTTACACTCAGCTTTTGTGTAGTCCCGTAGAGTACCTTAAGATAACGGCCACCAATCTGACCTCAGCTTTAATCTAACACAGAGTGTAGATTTGTCGACAAACACGGGTGTGTTGTGCTCACTTCATGCAGCGTGAGTGTAGGTGGCAGCGTGATGTGGGCACTCTGACCACACAGGACGGGAAAGCCAGCAGCAGAGTGTGACTGGTGCGGTCCAACAACAGCGACAGCAGCTGGCGAGCCTGAGGAGAGTCCTCACCGCACCTGGAGACGTGATAGAGAAGATCAGAGGAGGAGCAGGAGGAGGAGGCGTCACTCTGCTCTGCTGGCCTCAAATAAACCTGTGACTGCTTCAGTGGTCTCCAGTAAGAGTCAACACAGACGGGAGTTTTATCGAGGATTCAGTACAACAGAGCTGGCGAGGGAAAAAAAGAAGTCCTTTCAGTATTTTATTTAGACATCAGTGGATGGAGCTAAAAGCACCATTTTTCTGCTTTAATATTACACTGAAGTCAGTGATAAGTGATCAGAGAGGTGCCAGATAATAAAAGAGTGGAGTTCACACTCGGGTTAGGATTTCAGTTTAGCATTGATCCTTTAGCAGTAAGCAAAAAAAAAAAAAAGCCTTATCTGTCAACTGGAAAAATTCTACAGTCCCGGTCAGAGGAGCACTGAGCCACACAGTGACCGCTGATCAAGTGTAAAATTTCAATTAGGAACACAACAGTGAGGGTAGAAAGAAATTTGTATTAAAAAAAAAAAAAAAGTCACATTATCTCTCAATTGTTGAATTGTTTTGCAATCGAGTCCAGTTCAGAGAAAATTGATGTCTTCATTGTTGCAGATAATTACACTAATGAACAGAAGGTTAAGAATGCTACATTCCATTTCAGCTAATAAACACCCCTAAAGCCTGCACACTGTAGCTTTAAGTCAAACGCTTTCATTTCATACAGCACTGTGCAAACGTTTCAAGCAGCCTCAAATTTTATAACTATTTATTTGACTTTTTAAATTTTTTCCCTTCATCTGTGGGTCAACAGAAAATTTGATTTGAAATGTCCAAACATTCCTATTCCGAAAAAAAAAATCAAATGTGAGACTACACACACACACACACACACACTCTCACACACACACACACACACACACGTATTTCACTCACGAAACTAATCAAGTATAAATACAGTCATGGTCAGAATTACTGGCACTCCTATATTTTATGTACACATTTTAAAATATGGTCAGAAATAAATGCAAACAAACTAATTTTGTTGAATCAAAATATTTTTAAAAATGTTGAAAGTTATTTGGCAACAACAACAAAACAAAATGCTTTCATAAAATGAAACAAAAAATACTGACATAAAATGTATGTCGGACACAGTTATTGGTACCCTTTGATGAATTTACAATAAATCATTTCTTTTACAGCCAGTTTTCTTGCGATAAGTCTGGGGATGGATACATGAACATTTCCAAGTCACTGAAGATGTCTTGGACTTCTTTTCCATCAATCATTAAGAAATACAAACAGTATGGTACTGTATGGTAAATCTGTCTGGAGGAGGTAGTTCTCAAAAACTGAGTGACCATGCAAGAAGAAGACTAGTGAGGGAAGCCACCAAGACACCCAGGACAACTCTGAAGAAGTTATAGCCATCTGTTGCATCACCACTCGGAGCTTTATAGTGGAGTGGAGCAGAGAAGGATTTTCATTCAACAAAACAGATCAAATCTTGGCTTACATCCCATGTGCCTTCTGGCAAACTGTAGTTGAAATTTCACATCTTCTTTTTAAGAAAATCCTTCTCTGTGCCAGTCCACCATGAAGCTGTATAACTGGTGATGCAACAGTTAAAAGTTACACTGTGCACAGTTTCGACAATCACAGCCACAGACATCTATAACTTCTTCAGAGTTGTACTGGGTGGCTTGGTGGCTTCCCTCTCCAGTCTCCTTCTTGCACGGTCACTCTGTTTTTGAGAACTGCCTACTTGAATCAGATTTACCATACAGTAACCATACTGTTTGTTTTTCTCAAAGATTGATGTAAATGAAGTCCAAAACCTATTCATTCATTTTCTATACCCTCTTACTCCAATTAAGATTCACAGAGGGTGCTGGAGCCTATCACAGTGGTCACTGTGCGAGAGACGGGGTACACCCTGGACAGGTCTCCAGTCCATCGCAGAGCCACTTATAGACAGACAAACACAGCCACACCTACAGTCAATTTAGAGTCACCAATTCACCTAACCTGCATGTCTTTGGAAGTGGGAGGAAGCCGGAGCACCCGTAGGGAACCCACGCAAACACAGGGAGAACATGCAAACTCCACACAGAAAGGACCAGGTCGGAAGCGAACCTGGGACCTTCTAGCTGTGAGGCAAGAGTGCTAATCACTAAGCCACCGTGCCGCCCGAAACTTATTCAGTGACTTGGAAATGTTCATGTGTCCATCCCCTGACTTGTCTAAAGAAAACTGGCAGTAAAAGTGATGATTTAATGTACACTCATCAAAGGATGCCAATAACTGTGCCCAGCAAACAATTTATGTCAGTATTTTTTGTTTCACTTTATGAAAGCAGTTTGTTGTTGTTGCCAAATAAATTTGGGCATTTTTAAAAATATTTTGATTAAAAAAATTAGTTTGTTTGCATTTATTTCTGGCCATACTTTAAAATGTGTACATAAAATATAGGGGTGCCAATAATTCTGACCATGACTGTTAAATGTCTTTGATATTTACATGAACACACCCATTTCATGCTTAAATTCATACTTTATTTAATTAATGATTTATACAATTCAAAGCAGAAAAAAACTAAGAAAATCTACAAAATATGCCATAAATATATATATATCCCCATTTTGACGAAGAATCGGCTATGCTAGCCAGGTGCCGCCTAGTTTACAGTGAAATGCACATAAATAGTTTCAAATCTGAAAATATTGTTTTGTTTTGTTGCTGTGTTATTTTTTTCAGTATGCATCATCTCAATGCCTGTGGGGCATTTTGGCTGCAGATTTAAATGTCAGTTCACTTAGCTTGAGACAAGTCAGGGGGCGGATACAAGAAGATTTCCAAGTCACTGAATATGGTTTGGACTTCTGTTGAATCAATTAATCAATATCAAAATGGAATGAGTATGACATAGTGTTTTTTACCTTCGCCAACAAAGTTGGACGAAGGCTATG
>OMMV01172159.1:2354-13302 GCA_900302635.1 Chatrabus melanurus
CTCTATCACAATGTTAAAGAAAAATTTCAAGGGTCCACCCCTTGTTCCAGATCTGCTCCAAACTTTAATGGCTTCTTCCTGTATTTGCATCCCCAATATGGTTGTGTACTTCGTCTGTCATATATTTGAACTGATTGACAGTACATAACAGGGATAATAAAACTTCATTGTTCGAATTGTTCTCCCAGCCAGAAGGTCCCTGGTTCAAAGCCACCTTCACCCCATTCTCCATGTACATCTAGAGTTTTGTCTGGAAGGGCATCCTGTGTAAAACTTGTGTCAAATCAACAAGAGAATCCACACCGGAACTGCTATGGCAAAAATGGGAGATGTTTTTTCGGGGGCGGGGAGCTTTTACTTTTTCATCGAGGCCTATTCATACTGTATTCGTAGAGCATCTTAACTCAAAATGCTGCATTTGAAAGCGCAGTTTGCCGTTTCTTTCATGGAAACAGTGAATTCTATGTTTGCCCTTTCGCTGGCCTTTTCGCACTGCTACTGTCGTCTGGCCGGAAACCCCGCTGCCCGTACAGCGGTCCACAGAGAGCCATCCGACTGTCAGTGCTCCATACAGTTCCAGCCTTGTGTACGTCAGCTGTGCACGCGCGCGTGCGTGCACTCATGCACGTGTGATTGTCTTTTATCCCCCTCATCATCACTAACAGGTTTTCCCAGGCTCTGGCCAGGAGAGTGTGGGTCACAGGGTAGGAATCAAACAGCAGAACAATGGAGCGCTTCCTCCACTTAACCTCCTAATGGGCTCTCAATGACTCCCCTGGCTCCCTGAAAACTATCAGCCACTGGATTCACTTACCTCGGTGCACCAAGCAGGGTGTGTGGGGGGTCTGATTGGTCTGGACTTGGCAAAGTGTGCGAGCGAAGGGGTGAATGACGGAGTGTAGGTGTGAGATCACTGAGGAGGGCCAACTGTTTCTGATGATCTATGTGTTTTCGTTTTAATGGAATGCAGGCGGCGAATGGGAGAACTGAAAATCGCACATTCACACAGCCACTCATCAATGCTGACGCGGACGTCCCGTGTTGTCCAACAAAACATATTTTTTCAGGTGCATGCTTGACCGACATATCTGCACATGCATATGGCTGCGCGTCTCAGCACTCCACTCTGTCAGTTACGCGCCAATAAATGCTTTCAGCGTGCAGCTCCATCCCCGAGCACCGCACAGCCCCCAAATCTGCAAAGACAAGTGGCCTCATTTATTTCCGTAGAGGAAAATAATTTAGCAATGCCGGGCGCTAACGAGCTACAGCAGAGGGATTCCTAATTAGATTCACTTTGTTTGTGTCATTTTAATTACATTGCGGGTTCCCGGCAGCGGAGCCACCAGTGATCCTTCAGTCTCTTAGCTGCGCTGCTTCGCTACCGCATCGAGTCCCAGCAGAGTTTCACAAGAAAAACCAACAAACTGAACTCTCCTTCCCATCAAGCAAAGCTACAACAGGCCCGGCTTTGTGTGCATTTGTTGATTCTGAGCATGTTTGGCTGATGTGCCACTTTAATCTGACAACAACACCGCAAAGGTCACCGCCTTGTGATACAAACAAATACGCCCTCTCTAAACTTTTATACTGATGAATCATTATTTATTGCTGTAAATGAAAGGCATGAGGGACAGATTTTCCTGCCTGTGTAGTCCTAAGCGGTGTGTTTATGTTCTGCTTTTGAAGGGAAAGCTTCACTAAACCACACCACTTTGAGGTTCCCTTTGAAGTACTCCCCTAAGACACACTTGCTAATTATTTTGTGTTTCATGATGAATTCAGCTCCATTCATTATACGGTTTTAACTGATGTTGCCGCCTTAGATCCTGTCTGCCTCAACCAACACGCTGAACCATTTAGATAATTGAGTGATTAATTGAAACCTAATGATCAGCGCGGACCTTATGTTCCACTTTCATTTCAAACTCGACAATTTATTATCAAGTTGTTCCCTGCAACTTGCTCGTGTTTGCGGCACAACGTGATGCGAGCTCCATGTGTCGAGTAAGTTTTGAGGATGTGTGATGTAAGGCTTTATATTGATAGGTAAAGGCCTTAGAACATAAAACCAGAAAGAAACAATCAACTGACAGACATTAAGAAATAAAACAGAATTAAAGAAAATCAAAAATGGAGAGAGATAGCATGTGGGAGAAAGGGGGGGCTCTTGAGGTGTTGCGGTGTCCAATCAGTGTTGTTGTTAGTGAGGTTTCATCCCATCTGTCCTACGTCCTGTGATAGTGATCAGTCCTCAGGGACCCACCTCCACAGATGAGGTCAGCCACACCTGTCAATCACATTGCTCTGGGCCGAAGCCTGGTCTGCAAAGGTCACCTCATCCAGGCAATCCCAAACCCTCACAACTTCAAATTACAAAGACTTTTAGATGACAAAGGCCCTAAATTAGAATTCGCCTGAATATCACGCGCACACCCTGCACATGCACATAACACTGCACTGGGACATGATATCATAATGTTGCTCATACCAATTGATTACAAATGATTTACTGATTTATATACGTGTACATTGTTTCTCTAGTTCTAGTGGTTGTAGAGATATCCTGGAAAATGTTTTGAGGACTGTATTTTTGTTTGTCCTTTGGCCAATCTGCTCCAATAGTTAATCATCTGGAGACACTCACCAAAGAAACATTCCAACCATGTGTGGTGAAAATCTGATTACCCATTTCCAAATTGTTACGATACCCTGTGCTAGTGCCAGCGCGCAGGGTAATAAATGCTAATAATTTATCTGGACTCACCTGTATTTGTAACAGCATTTGAAGTAGTGACAATATTGTGATCTTGCAATGATTCTACAAGGAATTTGAGTAATAATTATTGCTTGAGACAAAATTTCCACGTCCAAGTGTCACGCTATCCATGGCGTTATTGTGCATCGAAGCAATCCACAAATAATTATCAATAGAATTCAAAGAAATTCATTGTTCCCTTGAAGCTAAAAAGTAAAAGTGCTGTTTAACAGTTATGTGAAAATGTTGGATGAAATTCACAGATGATGGTTCTATCCTTAAATATACAAGTTTTATAGCAAAAATTTTACATGACTCGTTTGTCTTTCAGCTGCCCCCGGTTCGTCAGGGTCGCCACAGCAGATCCAGTACAGATCCGCATTGGATGCCCTTGCTGACGGAACTCCAGTTCTTCATAGACACAGCCCCTGGTCTTCCTAAATGGTCTCCCAGCCAAGTACTAATCAGGACCTATTCTGCTTCTCTTCTGAGATCAGATAGGATCAGGTGCACACAGAGCAGACTGGCTGCACGAAAACTTTAAATGACTTAAACCTTTGGAAAAACCGATGAGTTTTTATGTTGTAAATTTATAGCATAAGTCAGTGTCATGATGCTTACTCTGTAGTGAACAAAAATATGAATGCACTTTAGTTTTCACTTCCATTGTTCACGAGTTGCAGTAAAAGAGTTATTTCTCTCGAATTGTGTTCACTAATTTGTTAAAATCCATGTTAGTGAGCACTTCACCTTTGCCAAAATAATCAATCCACCTGACTGGTGTAGCATATCAAGATGCTGATTAAACAGCATGATTATTGCACAGATGTGCCGAGACGGCTCACAATAAAACACCACTCTGAAATGTGCAGTTGATCTTGAAAAAAGATCTTTTACCGGTGAAGAAGCCAGATCTGGGCTGGCATGGTTACAGGTGGTCTGCGGTTAGATTTACTGTCAATTGGATGTACTGCCAAATTTTCTGAAACATGTTGGAGGTGGTGTAGGCCTGAAATACATTGGCTGCGTTGTGGGTTAATTTCCATTTCGCCGGCCATGTTAACATGTTGCGCACTGCCTGAATGAGGGAAGCATCCCAGACACATGTCTCGCATCGAGGCTGCCGCGCCTCTCTAGAAAACAGGCCCGGTGCCTATTTTTCACGTGCCGCGAGTGGCACACAGATAAAATAGTCATTTTGACATCATACCGGTAACATTATATAATTAACGCCTTTTACTGGTGTTTCTATGATGTGGAAAAAGTCACAGACATGAAAAATAAAAGTAGAATTTTTTTTAAATATTTCAGCGATTGAAAATAGTCACGACTGCTATCCAATTACAAGAAGTCACTTTCTACTTTTCACGTTTCTGAACACTCCTCAACTAAACTCAATCAGTGATCTATGACACACAGCATCCAGATTATAAAATAATATAACAAAGGAAACGCTGATGGTGAGTCCATATACAGTATATTTCTATATTGCTATTTTTAAATTTATATATTATAACACATTAAACACAACGTCTGCTTTCAGTGGATGATTTGATCAGTTACACGGGCCAGAAAAAAAAAAACTCGTACACACATACATATGCCCAAGGTGACTGCACCCTGTAAAAATCACTTCCAAAATAACGGCCACAGAAGATACAGTGTGGAATAAAGCCATTATCACAGACAAATGATGTGGAAAGATTGAGCAGCAACACAAACACAGCTGAAACGCGGCAGTCGATCGTCTCAGACACAATGTGCACTCAGTGCAGGTGGTGTGTTTCAGGCTTCATGGTAATGAAAGGACCATTCAGCTCAGGAGTAACAGCTCCTGTCAGAGTCAGCATCCCAATTGCACACTCCCTCAAAACTCGTGACATCTGTGGCATTGTGCTGTGTGATAAAACTGCATGTTTTAGAGTGGTGTTTTATTGTGAGCAGTCCAAGGCACACGTGTTCAATAATCATGCTGTTTAATCAGCATCTTGATATGCAACACCAGCCAGGTAGATGGATTATCTTGGCGAAGGTGAAGTGCTCACTAACACGGATTTAACAAACTAGGAACGTAAGCCGGTGCTACGCACGGGAAAGGAGACATGAGCTCAAGATCCACATCAGGTTATTAATGTTTTATTTTCCAGTGGTGTTCATTTCATCCAAAATCGAAAATCCAAAATTTTAAGAGGAAACCAAATGGTCCAGTGGTTATAGCAGCTGCTGATGTAATCCAAGAGCTGCGTCGCTGCTGCTGCTTGAAAAAGTGCTGACAGTGCGCACGCAAATATGCTGCACTCAGTGCACTGGCTCAGTGCTGGTCCGTTAACTGAGTTAATGAGGGATTGATTATTAGTGTGAGTAACGAAATTTTAAGTGACCGAGCCCAAAGCCAGTGGTGTAAGTCTGCCGAGTGTGGTCACTGTAGGTTTAGCGGTTTAGGAGTTAGCAAGCAAAGTCACGACATGGTCAACGCTGATTATATGGTAAGATTTGTGAACAACATTGGAGAAAAATAAGCCTTTCGTGTGCACAGATGAAATCTTCGATATTTTATTTTAATGCATGAAAAATGGGAACAAAAACAAGAGTGTTGTGTTTATACTTTTGTTGAGTATATTTCATTGCTCTGATTGAGAGTCTTTTGCAGTACGTGTCTGTATGTCTGCATGTTTGTACTCATACTAACACAGCTGATTAGCTGTATAAACACCTATGCCGATCCAAGATATGATTTTGTCCAGGAACAACATTTGAGTATGGAGGTGAATGCTGGTACAGAGGGCCACTGCTATAAGGTCATCATACTCAGTGTATCCGTTATCCGTTAGTGCGACTTTTTCAACAGGAAAGCAGCATGGAAAACTTAACATTTCCCACTTTTTATTTTATTTTCACCATTTCTCATAGAGTTGGTTGATGTTATGTACAAATATTGTAGGTTCATGGTGTGAATGCAGCTGCCTTGTTTTTTCAGATACAGGGTCATTGTTGTGGTACATGTCAGCAATGATTTAAAAAATAGAATGAGAAATGGTAGCAGCGCACTCTAACTCAGCGGATGCAAATTTTGAGTTTGCAGGGTGTACAGTTACTCTCTCTCAATGAGTATACGAAGTAAAATTCCAACCAAATTGCCAAAAATGATGTTTGAAATCAGGAAATCTGAAAGAGATCCCCTTACTCACCAACACACCCTCAACCCCTTTGGATGGCCACCTGTTTAATCCTGGCAGAAAATCCTTATCATCCCAAAAAAAATCCTTAAGACCCTACGCGCGCGGAGTGTTGGGCGGTGGCAGTGCCATTTAACAAGAAAATTGTTTGTTAAAATATGATCATTCTCTATACATTCTATACTCTGTACATTTCTTCATCACTTATTTAGAGATATTATGCAGTTTTCTATACAGCATAAATTATATTAACTCAATTGGATAAAAGAAATCTGATGAAAAAGTTTAATTCCAAAAAAACAAGCAAATTTACCTCATAACGTCATCCAAAGGGGTGAAGATGGCATCACTTGTCCCATTCATAAAATCACATTTTATTCTTCAAAAGAAGCAGACAACAGCTCCTGTTTCATACTCAGTGGCAAAAATGACACTGGCATATGCCGAATTCGACATGAAATCAAACCAGGTTAAACATGTTCAACAAAAAATAGTTCTTGTCTAATTGTGTGTGAACCTGAAACAGTGACTCGCGATTTACAGGTGGCGCCGTAACACCGCCAACGTATAGAGATTAAATGACTGAAACTTACCGACATTTGTTTCCATTCCTGCAGAAACCTCCCACAGTATTTAATTTTCTTTTTAGAAGTTTCCCCATTAGGCAAATTACTAGCAATGCTAATCTCTCGTTGTCATCTTCGACCTCCTTTTCTTCTTCTTCGGCGCTAATGGTACTCCAACCCTCCAACTAGTGCTGTGTATCATACACACTGTATTGGTGTCTATGGTCATAATCGTGACTAAGTTTCGAATCATGTTTTGACGAAAATCTGTAAGATTTTTTGTTTACACCCGTAAGGAATGTAAATCCATGAAAAGCCGTAAAATTTATGGAAAATCCGTAGGACTTGACATGTATGTGTGTGTCACACCCCGCACAAGCAATAAAACCAATTTGTATCTCTGTGCACATCCTTGTCTGCCTTCCAACATCACCATTACAAATAGGGCTAAAACACAGTTTTTTTTTTGTTTTTTCAATTGGTTCTTTCTGAACAGAATCAGTTTTCCCGTTTTGGTTTCCATTACTGGTTCGAACCAAATGAAATACCAGTTAGTAACATTCATTGAAAGGCTGTGTGACATAACAGTATGTATCTTTTGGACCTTATAAAAATGTCATTTGATATAGGCTATGTTTTACTCTGTAGTCGATCGCAAGTCCCACAGTTAACAAGCTAGGCTATGCTGGGCATATTGTTTAGCCCAGAGGTCTCCAACCCCAGTCCTTGAGGGCACCTGTCCTGCATCTTTTCCAACTCGCCCTGCACCACCGACTGCTAAATAACTGTCAGGTGTGCTCAGGCAATCAAGAGCTAGGAAACAGCAGACTTAATTAATCAGCTGTAGTTGCAGCAGGGAGAGATGGAAAACATGCAGGGCAGGAGTTGGAGACCTCTGGTTTAGCCTAACTGGGGCTAGCTAACTGTTTTCAACATTATTTCTCTTTACATGTTTGCCTGTCCATCAAACATTGATGGCGTTGATAAGGTTCAGAGTAAGACAGGAAGTGAAGTCGGCAACAAGTTATTGCAAGCAGAAACTATTTTAGTTTGAAATAAAAGAACAACAAATAACATCATTAACCAGTTACCGTTATTTCAAAGAATCGTTTCTGTTACGGAACAAAATATTTATCTGCTTTAGCAAAGTAATACAAGTTAGCCTGCCTAGTAACTTATTAAACGAATTAAATAAAAACTGTGACTTCAATCACAAATTATTTGATTGCCAACAATAAACAGCTAATAACGAGCTTATAATGCGTACGGTGATAAAAGCGTTCACCCTCAGCAGGAACGTAGCATTTGTCCAATCTGCTATCACAGATAAGGTTTTTTGTTTCTATTGTGATAGAGTTTGTGTGACAAATCACATAGATGGCAAAAACAATGATTGGTTGCCTGAAAAGGTGCTGCAGTGATGACACAGCGCCTTTCGGAAAAGTTCAGAGATTTTCAATAGGGATGTCCCAATTAGGGTCCCCCCGTCCCAATCCGAGTCATATTGAATATTTGCCAATACTGAGTCCATATCAGATACTTGTATTTTCCTAGATATTACACTTGCACAGAGCACATTGCAAGCACATTAAAGTTAACCCAATGTATATGCTTGACAGTTTAACAGCTCTGTCATGTATTAAGAAAAAACCCACCTTCAATACAAGCTGCTCCTGAATGTTTTATTTATTTGTTTATTTATGTATTTATTTATAGAAATGTAAGCAAACAGATTTTTTATATGGCTCATCATTCCACTTAGTGCAGCATTGTAGGAGTAAAAAATGCATTAAAAATACATTCATTCTTCTTCTTCTTATTATTATTATCATTAGTAGTAGTAGTAGTAGTAGTAGTAGTAGTATGTGCAAAAAATATCTTTAAAATGTTTTCAGAAGTAAACCTTTACTCGAAGGCGGGGGGGGGGGCTTTCGTTCTCTCACCCCTCTGGCTATGGATCTGTATTGTCTCTGTTACCAGGAGGACAACAGACATGACGAGGAGAAAAACCTGTTTATTTATGTGGAAAGCGCTACCTGATTGGCCAATAAGTAGGATATTTCACATGCGCCATCCATCAGAAACAGACGTGGTGCATATTTGAAGAGAAGGAGAGCGAAATATGTTCTTAAATGTTGCTCTGCTGCAACACTGACCGTGAGAGTGAGCGATAACAGACGCTGGCTGTTATCGCTGCGGCGGCACTGAGCTTATTAAACAAAGCAAGACTGATGCGCACTGTTGATGATCTGTGTGAATAAAATAGACTTGTTACGTATTTAGAAGGAGAGAGTTAAGATGCTTTTAAAACGTGCACTGCGGATCTGTGCTGAAGCGGCGCTGATTACTTACTCGCTCTGCTAGCACCGTGTGAAATGAAGCAAAAGGAAAGATCTATCCATGTCGAGGCTTATCACCGAAATCTACATAAATTTGATCACATTCCCGGTTCGAGATCGTTTAATTGCCCAGCCCTACATCTGCTGTACCGTCAACTGGCTCCATGTGCAAATTGCTTGGGAGGCAGCATGCTTAAATAATGGTGTTTGAATTGGGAAATAGCTTCTGGATTTCCAAATTTGTCATTTACGTGGTAAAAAAGGTATGTTTTGATGCTAGAGTCATCAATATATCACCAGAAGAAGAATTTCCATACCAAGCATGATGGCCGTCTTGGAAAATGGCTGCTATTTTGAAAATTTGAGTGGCCTGTGGGCATTTTCAAAAGAGTATTTTTGCCAAATTTGGTGCTTGTATCCACCATTTGAAAGATTGCCCTGAAATATTCTGTTACATTATCTGAGGACCGACAAATAACTTCAGCTCTGAAAATGTTACACCGCCCAAAAGGCCCGTCTGTCATTGAATGAATAAGACAAGCTTTAAGTCTTGTGTTGAACTGTTTTTGTGGATTTCCAGCATGAGAACATCATGAGTAATTTTGTTCCCAGAATGCACCAGATTCATTTTGAGGACACGATCGATTATCTGATAGAGGCTGAATGCTCCGTGATTCTTGTGAATAAATCATCTCGGTAAGAAGAATAAGATCTGATTCAGGTCACTTTTCGCACACGGAGCTGCAGCTGGCTGTTATAAAATACGCTTGCAAATACACTGACAGCTTTTAAAAATGATTCCTTGAACAAGCAATATTGTGGTGTGAGTAATGTTGCTCCGTTTTAATCAAAACTTCACTGAAGAGAATAACCAATGAAGAATCCAAATGTCTAAAAATCTGTCATTTTGACGAGTGATATTTGTATAATTAAAAAGGAGAGGGTATCTTTCTACCCTATATACAATATGACTCCCGCATTGAAGAAATTATCTATCTTGAAATAAATTAATATGTTTATCAGGTACAGAGGACAATTTAATAACTCACCTGTCAAAACTAGACGATTACGTCGCTGAAAGTGGCAGGTGATAATTACCCAAAATTCGTGCCAGAGGTTTACGTCTTTTCAACAGAAAACTGATGCAACACAATCTAAATTAGGTACAGTAATCCATTCCACGTTGTGATGGGAAAAGGCCTATGTAAGGTGGATAAACGAAAAAGATTCCCGGGTTAGATTTACATAACCATAAGAGCTCTTACAAGCTCAGTTTCATTCACTTTACCGTCACTCTTAAGTTACAGAGTTACTCTCTTTACGTGATCAATTACGAGTGGTTTTTCCTCCACACTGGGACATCACATCAGTAAGACGGAGAGGAGACTGTCTCATGTTTAAACCACCTGGATGTGGGCGTGTCGCACGCTTCAGTGCAGTCCCAGGCACTACATCTCACTGTCATCTCACTATCAGGTTAACGCTGCCGCGTCCCACTACATCTCACATAATGCATCCTGTGGTCGTTTCTGGAGAAATAAATAGCAGCCCACACCCACGCCTCATGTCCTTTACAAGCCAGGCACGTGTTTACTCCGTGTGACGTAATGTGATCTCAGTTATTTATTTTTGGAAAAAAAGCGTCTTCATTTTATTAGGGCATGGGACGATGTCTGAAAAGATGAACTTTTGTTTGACAACTCACCGAACCAATTTCTGTCAATTATATCTTAAAGATCACATACACTCACCGGCCACTTTATTAGGTACACCTGTTCAATTGCTTGTTAACACAAATAGCTAATCAGCCAATCACGTGGCAGCAACTCAATGCATTTAGGCATCTACACGTGGTGAAGACGACTTGCTGAAGTTCAAACCGAGCATCAGAATGGGGAAGAAAGTGGATTTAAGTGACTTTGA
This sequence comes from Chatrabus melanurus, assembly GCA_900302635.1. NCBI lineage: Eukaryota > Metazoa > Chordata > Actinopteri > Batrachoidiformes > Batrachoididae > Chatrabus > Chatrabus melanurus. The sequence continues at coordinate 13,117 of OMMV01172159.1, forward strand.
ACGTGGCACGGTTGTTGGTGCCAGACGGGCTGGTCTGAGTATTTCAGAAACTCTTGATCTACTGGGATTTTCACGCAAAACCATCTCTAGGGTTTACAGAGAATGGTCCGAAAACGAGAAGACATCCAGTGAGCGGCAGTTGTGTGGACGAAAATGCCTTGTTGATGTCAGAGGTCAGAGGAGAAT
>OMMV01172278.1:2417-15320 GCA_900302635.1 Chatrabus melanurus
AATTTCTGACTTTGTATTAACAAAAATATATTGAAGCACAGAACTGAAACAAAACCTTTTGTGGTAAAGAAATAAAAGAAGTTGTAAAACATAAGACCCAAATGATCTTTTTAGTCTTTTGGTTTTTTTCTTAGTCTGTTCCACCTGAGTGCACTCCTCCTTTTAGGTTATTTTAGCGAGCTTGCATTTGGTTCGTTGGCGCGCTTTAATGTTGGAGCTCGTGAAGAACCAGAACCAAAACCAGTACCTCCGTATGGCAAATGGAAACTGTTCCTACCACATGGAGAAATCCCTCTTGTGCGTCTCGGTTTTCAGCAACACAGCAGCGATGAGCAGCTCCATCCACAACCTCGCCCAACAGCAGGAAAACTCTTCCACACCCCTGCACCCTTTGCTGCAGCTCCTGAAGCCCACGGCCTCCTCTGAGCTCCATGCAGGGGAAGAATGTCGGCCACGTTTCTCCCACAACGGTGATGCTAGGCTAACTCGGCTAGCTCACTTTGCAGTGAAGACAACGTTAGGTTGTTGGTCATAAACAGTCTCAAACTCGCTCAGCTAAGAACGTCGTAACTGGCGTATACTTCACAGTTCAGCAGAGAGAAGGACACACGATGACCATGGCATTATCTGCAGCCAATCCCACATGGGTCTGAAGTTTCTGCTTGGCGCCATCGTTCTCTCCACTCGTCTCTCACGCGCAACGTGCACCTCCTTCTTCTTCTCTCATGCAGGTGAACCGGAAAAATTAACTCTTTAGGGTCATTCTTGTATAACGTAACAAAAATGTACTTTTTAGCTTGTTAACACTGAAAACCCATGAAATATCCAAACTGCACACATTCAAATGATCCTTATGTATTATGAGCATAACCATGACCATTGAATATTATTCAGGCATCTTATCAGTAATCGAACCTTTCCAAAGGAGAAGAAAAAAAAGAAACAAACTGATATTTGTCAGGGTATTACAACTGCATGAATCAATAACCAAGGAAATGAGTGTGCACATGAAACGGAAACCTGAGTGGACAGGAAGAAAAGCTGCGTAAACAGACGCAGACTAGAAGTGTCAAAATAAAAGCAATAAAAGAGGAAGTAAGCAGAGTGTGACCGTGACATTGTTCTGTTTGTCTTCTCAACAGACGTGAACCAAACTGAGACCAACCTTTTAAAGTGGACCAGGGTCTGCTTGTTTGGTGTGCACCAAAGTTCGAATGTGTGTTTAAGCATCCCCAAACAAATCAAAGTATCCAATTAAACGGATCAAAATATCTAAAAAAAATTGGATGCATTGAGTCCAATACACAAATTTATTGGTCGAGCTATCAGTTGAAAAAAATTGGGCGACGCAGAGCAGACTGTCCTCTGAGGCTCTGTGCGCTTTTATTTGTAGCAAAGGCAGCGCTCTGTGTTAACGCCATTGGCCCGGATATGGATCCAAGTTTAAAAAACTTTGGATTGGAGATTTAAATTGGATGCAATTCATAAATAAATTGAAATAATTGGCTGTGTATAAACGTCAATTTTATTTCTCACTGGAGGGAGGAGAACATGAGGACAACATGTAAACTACACACAGGATGGAACTGAGCTTTGGTGGAACCAAAGGACATGTGAAACATTGCTCCATGTGTATGTGTGTGTGTAACTGCGTGCACACGCATGTGACCGTGCATGTGCATGTGTGTGCGGGTACATGTGTGTGTGTGCATGCATATGCATATGTGTGTGCACGTGTGTACATGCACGTTTATGTGTGTGTGTGTTACATGTGAAGCTCTTTCACACTGGGTTTTTGCACACATCAGCTACAAGGCTGCCAGACACATTTCTCCACTCAGAAATCTTCCTGATTACTGCGGTGCACAGAACCGTTCCACTTTCACATAATTATGCAAATATTATTTCATGACAAAAGACGTGTGCTTTCTCACATACCGTGGCACATTACTCCTTCTTGTTGCAGTGATGCACTTTAGTTTAGCGCGGAGCAGAAAGACGAAGCAGCCAGAAACTTGGCTTTTACCAGATGACTTTCTATTCAGTAAGGTTTGTGTGTGAATGTGTGTGTGCTTGAAAGCCTGCAGCACCGATGGAAACACATTAGCGTATGAGAGAGCAGTGCGGGGAGAAATATTTCCACAATCTGAAAATGGGAAACAGATGAGGTCTTGTCAGATGTGAATATTTCTAAACAGACATAAGCTCATAGGCAGTCAATTTCAGAATGCACATGATTTGATTTTCCTTCCTTCCAGCAGGATGAAAAACAGGGAGGGGAAATATGTGTCTGTATTTTCCATTTCTTCTCCATTTTCATTCTCTGCAGATCTCAGTGAGTTCTGTAATCTTGGTCTGGGTTAATTTACAGAGAGAAGAACTACAGCCTTGACGTTTAAGTTCAAAATATAAAATATCTCCTGAAATAAATGCAGAAAAACTAATTTTGTATAATCAGAATATTTAATGAAAGTTACCAAACAACAACAACAAAATGTTTTCATGTCGTGAAATAATAAACAGACGTAAAGTGTACATGGGATGCAGTTAATGATGAATTTACAGTAAATCATCACTTTCACAGCCAGCCCATCACAGGCTACTTCCCCAGCCAAAACTAGTACCCACTTACAGCTGGTAGGACTGGGACGATGCAGATGTCTTGTCCAAGGACACAGACAGGCAGCCTGAAGCACACACCTGCAATCAAACCCTGGTCTCTATGTTGGTCGTCCAATTACTATCCCACAGGGCCACCTGTCATACAAAACTGGTTATTTGCATTAATTTCTGAACAGAATTTAAATTCTGTACTTAAAATTCATGGTCCCGATAATTCAGACCAGGACTGTGCACGCTAAGCTACACAGATGATTACAGGGACAAATTCAGCCCAGAATCACACAGAATATATGTTTAAGTGCAGAGTTAGAAAAACAGAAAGCAGGTGCCATGTGTTCTATGGTTGCATTTTTCAAATGTATTTTTTTTTTAATTCACAGTAAGAACGTACAAACAGCTGGTGGGTCTTCATCAGACAAAAGCTTTCAGAGACTTTATGTCTGCTCCGTATGTACCTGAATCAAATGTGGATTTCAGCTCACAAATCCAGCAGACCTGTTGCTACTAAAAGATCCTGCTTAAATACAACTCCAGAGTAAATGTGGCTAGACTCCAAACCCAGTTGTTTCTGGAACAGCAGCAGATGCAGTTTGGGTGGAGGATTTGCAAACATGGACATAAATGACCCCAATGGAATGTGCACATTAAGACCCTGAAGCAAGCCAAGGATTGCATTGGAGTTGCTATTGCTCACAGAAAGTATTTCATTCCAAAGAGCATTCAGAATCAGAGTCCCAGTGCACAGGTTGGTGTTAATGCTGGACTGTAGTCAGAGCTGAGAACTCAGACGGGGAAGACGCTGAGCCAAGATAAGGAGGCATTTTTAGAGAAAATGTGAGCATGTTTCACATTTTCTGTGGTCTGGAAATGTTGGTTTCCTGGTATCAGGAGTCATCATCCCCAAAGACAGGAAGAGAGACCTTTCTGGGAAGGAAAGGTGCATCACCTGGATTGCAGTAAATACAGGGTTATTACACTGCTCTCTTGCGACGGTCATTCTGAACAAGATCCAGTACTTGCTGTTTGCTGCTCAGCAACAGGAGAAGTTGAGTTTCAAACTCAGGAAATCAACCACTGACTGTGTCCAAGCTCTGTGGGTCCAAATTGAATCTAAGCATGAGTTTTGACAGGGGTTCAGTGCACTCTACCTTCACTTCCACAAACCCGTTGACTTGGTCAATCATGTTGCTTTGTGGAACATCCAAAGGTTTTGTGGGATCACCCCTAAGTCACTGGGCATCATAGGTGGGCTATACACAGGTACTGTGAGTGGTGTCACCAAAGTCCGCCCTTACATTAACACCGCACAAATGTCACTTCCCCTAAAGGTCGATAAATATGTGTATACTATTAACCAGGCTCTCCAGGACCTGTTGTGAAGTGGAGAGCCATGAAGGATGCCATCTACAGCATAGCCATGTCCACATTTGGCAAGAAAAAATGGCCCAGCCAGGACTGGTTCAATGTGTACCTTCTAAGGATGGAGCCAGCAATTGAGGCCAAATGGGAAGCCTTCCTGGCAGACAAGAGCCACCCAAGTCAAAGTGCACTTGCAGCACATAGAAGTGCTTGGAGCACTACACAACACCTTGCAAGATAGTGTGCCAACGAATACTGGCAGCAACTGTGTGAAGGAATACAGCACAGTGCAGAATCTGATAACATTTGCGGTATGTACAATAGCATAAAGAAGGCCTTAGGACCAGCCATAAAAAGCATTGCCCCTCTCAAATCTCTGACTGGGGAGAAGATCACTGACCATGAGAATCAGATGGGTGTAGTGCTACTCAGAGCTATAGTCCCATAAAACGCTGGTTTCTCACACTGCCCTTAGCAGTTCAAAGGAATTACCTATCATGGATGAACTGGATGAGGTACCATCACTGGAAGAACTGAGCAACGCAATTGACACCCTACCATCAGAAAAGGCTCCAGGCAGTGACAATATCCCACCTGAAGCCATCAAAAACAGAAAACCTGCTCTGCTTCAGCCCCTATATGAGCTACTTTGCCTCTGCTGGGAGGAAAGGGAGTCCCCTAAGACATGTGAAATGTCCCCGTTGTGGCAATCTATAAAAACAAGGGCAATTGCAATGATTGTAGTAAATACAGAGGAATCTCCCTCTTGAGCATCATTGGAAAGGTGCATGGCCGAGTCCTCATCAACAGGCTGCAGCTGCTCATGGACCGTGTCTACCCAGAGACCAATTTCAGCTTTAGGGTAGGTAGTTCGATGACCGACGTGATCTTCTCCCTCAATTAGTTCCAGGAGAAGAGCAGTGAATAACGTCAGCCACTCTACATGATGTTTATTGACCTTACCAAGGCCTTAGAGGTTGTCAGCAGGAAGGGTCTTTTTGAAGTCCTCGGGATGATTGTCTGTCCCCCAAAGCTTTGCAGTATGGTGAATTAATTCCATGCTGACATGAAGGGAGCAGGCCTATATGATGGATCCTCCTCAGATTCCTTCCCCATCAATAGTGGTGTCAAGCAAGGCTGCTTGCAAGTGCTGACTCTCTTCTGGATCTTCTTTTCCCTCCTCCTGACATATGCCTTTGACTCATCCACTAACGGCATCAATCTGCACACCAGGTCTGATGGGAAGTTGCTGAACCTGGCACGTCTCTGCTCCAGGACCATGGTTAGGATGGTACTCATCAGGGAGATACTCTTCGCCGATGATATGTCCCTCAGGACTCACACAGAGAATGCCCTCCAGACATTGGTTGACGGCTTCGCTGACGCATGCAAGCAGTTTGGGCTCCCTATCAGCCCAATGAAGACAAATGTCTTCAAATGTGACAAATGCACAAGGTACCAATACTCCCCCTTCCATCACCATTGACGGCATCACCCTTGAAGCCATACACAACTTTACCTACCTGGGGTCAACCATCAGTAACACCCTGTCACTCGATGTTGAACTTGACCGACGGCTCGGGAAGGCAAACACCATCATGGCCAGACTAACAAAGAGGGTCTGAGAAAACAAATTGCTGACAGAACATACCAAGATCCGAGTGTATCAGGCCTGCATTCTCAGCACATTACTGTATGGAAGCTAAAGCTGGACCACATATACATGAGACAAGAACATTGCCTCAACTCATTTCATATGCAGTGCCTCAAGCACATGTTTGCAATCAGCTGGCAGGATCACATCCCACATCAAGACATCCTGGAGCACACCAAGATCCCCAGCTTGTACTCTCTTTTGAGCCAACAAAGCCTACGATGGTTGGGCATGTCTGTCGCATGGAGGAGGGGATGCTGCCAAAAGACAATTTGTACGGACAGTTAGCCCAGGGCACCGGAAGAGTCGGCCGCCCCTCTCTCCATTTCAGGGATGCCTCCAAAAGAGACCTGGAGACATATAACATCTCCACAGACAGCTGGGAAACTCAGGCCATGGATCGTGATACCAGAGGTCACATCATCAACAAGGGCATCACAGAGGCTGATATGAGGAGAGGTCAGCTCGTGGCAGAGAGGACAGACCAGACAAAGTGTGCTGCAGCATCCCATGCAACCCAGGCCACTCAGGTTATCTGCACCAACTGTAATAGGGACTACCACTCATGCATCGGCCGGCACAGCCACAGCAGACGGTGCCATGACCAAACCAACAAATGACCCTCCAGGGGCTCATTCAGCATGGTCTTTCAAGACTGAGATGCCAATAATGATGATGACTCATGGCTGGACACAGAGGTAAATAATTATACAAGCCTGAAGACCAATGAAATGAGCCCACTGACACTGGGAGGAAGACTTGTCTTGGGTCATCACAGACAGAATCTTTTGAAAAAATTCTGGGTCCAGCTGACAGTGTATGGGACTCAAGCCACAGTGACTCTGTACTGTACTTAAGTACAATTGAATTGGTGAATTCAATAAGGGCCCAACTCCATTTTTAGGATGGCCACAATTTTCAATGTCATAATTTTTCTGTTGGCAGATTCTCTTGAAAGTTTGATAGAAATCAAGAGAGCAATTATTTTACCATGTTAAAAACTGTTTTTCTTCCAAATAATTATATCCTGTGAAAATTAGAACAAAATAATTTTTAAAAAAATGGAGTTGGGCCCTTATTGAATTCACCAATTCAATTTTCTTTATGACTGACCACATATGTAGACAGACTCACAGAACTGATGTCAAGGCCTTCTTCCCACCCTGTGGAAGGCTGAATGGAATGAGCCCATATTGCCTGTGTCTACTTTCTGATTTGTTGCTTGTTATTCGAGCCACCAAATGACAGAGGATGGAGGACATGTGTTGACTGTCCATGCAAAGATTGTTGATGAGCGGCTCCTTCCTGTTGTAAGCAGAAGAACAAGTTCCTCATCGAAAATCTACTTTTTAGAGCAATCCTTTTCCAAAGCTTTTATTTGCTCTTGTGGCTCCCAAACGCACACGCCATTGTCTGACGCGCCCAAGCACAATCCAATAAAGTGCAGACTTTCTTCTTTCCTTTCCACTTATATATTCTCTGTACTTTTAACAAAAACAGTCTTACCGGAGTGGAGGAATATGCTGATTGTTTGCTTTGTAGGTACACCAGAACTATAAATCTAAAACTGTATGGCTGTATACTTGACTTGAGAGCCTCCTCTCACACAATGAGCCAACCTGATATAGACCAGGTGCTGCAGTCACCTGTCTACCAAGCAGGGCGGGGCTATGAATTACACACCTGGCCGTTATCACTCCAACATCCAAGGCAACAATATGCAACATTAATGACTCAAATTATAATGTTCTATTGGGATTCAACACACGTATCCACATTTAAGTTAAAGTTAATTTAATAAACAAAACCAAAAATTCTCAATTAATTATTAAATCAAATGGCTCCAACAATCAGGATCAAAGCTTAGTGTTGAGATTCAAAGGTCAGCAACAAAATCAAAGATTAACAATCTGGACCAAAGCTTAGTGATTAGGATCAAAGTTTAGTGATCAGGATCAAAGGTCAAGCAATCACAATCAAAGGGGGATATTCAGATTAAAAAGTCACCAATCAGTATCAAAGCTTAGTCTTCAGATTCAAAGGTCAACAAACAAGATCACAGTTGAACAATCGGGATCAAAGCGTCATGACCAGGATCAAAGATTAATTAGTGTTTGAGTTCTGTTCTTGTTTCTTTCATGAAATAGAAATTAAATGTAACATTAGACATTTGTTGGAATAAGAATGCTGGGACATTTTGTCTCAGATTTTTTTTCTTGGTAGTTAATTTTCTTTGTTTGTTTTGGTTACACACTGATAATGAAAAATCAAACACTGCTGTATATTTTAAGTCAATCAAACAGATCTGGGGCGCCTAAAACATCTACACAATCATGTACATTATACTACCACTCAAAGCCTGCTTTCTATGTCTTAATGTAAGTTGATGTTGTGTATTTTTCATGCTGTATAGCCAATTTTAAAAAAAACAAATGTCAGTGATCTAGATGAATACTAGATGAAATATACAATAGAACCCGAAGGTAAATCAAAAATTAAACAATTAGACAGAATGTGTGGCTGGGGATGGTGCCAAAACGTTTCATCGCCACTGCAAATTAATGACACTAACTTGAAACTTCCGCTCCGGAATATTTCTAAACTTGTTTTGAACATCGTTCCAGAGTCCGTATGAAAAGGAAGACAGCATGAGCTGTGCTAAAGAGCGCTCTGACAGAATATTGTAGCTCCAATTCTCGTTTTTAAAAACGAACAATTAAACTAATGTTTAATAATGAGTGTTGGCTGTACGATAGGTGAATGGATCTATACTGTGTTTGAGTGACGACCTACTTCTCACCATAACTGAACTTTTTCTTGATACCTGACCTTATCTGTACCGTTGACTTTGTTGAAATACTGCGAAAAATTTGGCTCCTGGTCTGTATCCACGCCGTTGTTTAGAGTGCAAAGGCCACACAGATGGCACTGCGTAAAGGCTCATGGGTAATGGGACGTCGTGTGCAAATGATCTGCGGCTGTTTAGCCTTTGACAGTATTACCGTTCTGACTCGGCACTAAACCAATTATGTTCACTATGTCCCTTGTGAAAAGTTGGCCGAAAATTTCTGAAAAGTAAGGCTAAGCTAGAAAAATGCTGGAATTCCCCTTTAAAGTCACAATTGCATTTGTCAGGTGCAATCGAAAAAAACCACAAGAATTGTTGGGGGAGGGGGGGCACACGGACCATAATTCACATTATTCTTATAGTAAGTCCTATATAGGCCCTGAGACCCTAAGGCCCATCGGGCTGGTGCTTATCCCCGGATACCGTAGCGTGAAGTAGAAGAGATTCTATGACTCCCCTCTGGATGGAACGCAAGTCCATACCACAATTAAAGTATAAACCAAATTTGTTTTGTGTTTTTCCGAGGATTTTGCATTATACACACTGAGTAGGGGTGGCCTTTTAAATGTGCTATAAAATATTAATTTTCTGCCACTAGATGTCGCTGTCGCTGTTTTCAGGACAAAAACACCGCTTCCCTCCTCGGCCACTCCTCCCCAACCCTCCTCCCTTCTCCTTCCTATGCATCAAGCAGAAGTTAACACCAGTTGGAGTCTTTTAAAAGGTCGAACAGCGATCAAAGTGGGGGGAAAAATGCATTTTAATAGTAGACCACAGTGGGGCACAGCACATTTATTTTATTTAATTGTGCAGGCTGTGCGATTAATCGTGCAGCCCTAAGTATCATTCACTGATGGCCCCCTCCGGCACTTTGTGACCTGCGCACGGCACGTAATGCACATGGGGGTAGCAGCAGTGCTGCTGGAGATATTAAATTTGGTTGAGTTTTTCTCTGCAGATCAGTACCTCAACCATTTATAGCAAAAAACACTATTTCCAACTAGTTTGTTCATCTGCTGTCTGTGATAAATGTGAGCCAGTTAGTTTGTCTAGCGTCTGTACCCAAAAAATGATTCAACAAGTTAAAAAAAAAAATTTTTTTTATATAGCACTCCTTCTGCAGAAAACACCACAGTGAGACATTATTAGCTGTTGAATCTGAATCAGAGGCGAGTGTAACGTTTGTGCTGTGGTCTGTGGTGTTTCCTCCCTGTTTCATCATCCAACTGTGAGATTTTTCTTCTTTTTTTTTTTTTTTTGTAACCTGTGGCCATTTTTGCTCTCCAAACATAGCGTGCATATATTCATTGATCACCCCATGATAAGCCTCGGAGGCTAAACCTTGTGACCTCCTCGGCTTTCCGTCAATCAACCGTGCTCCATCAGACTGGGATTTGTCAAATAAAAGGGAACTGTGGCGTTCTTCAACCTGAGCTCTATTTTTGTCCGTGAGGGGTTCATTCTTTCGCTTACAACAAGAACGTGCCCCGACTCTGGAGTGGAGTCATTACACCGTGAAACGGGGCAGGGGTTAAGGTAAGCGGCTAACTGTATAATAGGTTGTTTTAAAAAGTTTTCTTGCAATTACTGAGGTCAACATGCACACATTTACCTCCGTAGGGATCTTCTCCATGCTACCAGACACATAAAATGACATTTTCGCCTGTTCGGTGGCGACAAGAAGAGGTTTACTGCGAGTGTTTTTAGCGTGCCCTGTACAATTACTTTATGTAGCTGTCAAATTAAAGGGGAACTGCGGAATTTTCCAACCTGGGCTCTATTTTTGTCCGTGACGGGTTTATTCTTCTGCTTACAACAGGAACGAGCCTCTCATCGGCAACCGACTTGTAATGACTCAGTGGAGAATGGCGCCGCCGAACGAGGAGGAGGCTAAGGTAAGCGGCTAACCGTATAATAGGTTGTTTGTGTTCTAAATCAATACTCTCAGGTGAGGTCTGGGAGCATGCGCTGGTACTTTGTGTTGCCGCATCCGCTACACCATGGACCGCCCTGGGTCCTGGATGGCAAGCACCCAGGCAGACAACCGGTCCATCCCCACCTCTCAAAAGTAGCCATCTATTTGCCTTCGTCGCACAATTACTCAACACCAAATTATCTCAGAACCAAGATATTTGGGAATTAAGCTCATCTCCCAGCCCTTTCGCATGAGGGCGCTGACCTTAACCTGCTTTTTCTGGGTCAAATCAATAAGGACTCAAATGTCAGTGAGTGCCCAAATACCGGTCCCTCTACTCCACCAATCCCAATTCTTGCACTAAGGAGTTTTACCCACTGGGGCAGGGGACCGGGAACTTTAACGTCCACCCTTTTGGGCCCAGATGTTTGCCAGATTCCTTGAATGTTTCGATGATCATAAATTGTCCGGGATTAAATACTTCAAATCCTTTCAGCTGCTCATTACAGAGTTTTCGCTCCATCTGATCCAGCAGGTCTCTGCACCATATGCCTGTCAGTCGGAGTTTGTAGCCCCTTCAGTGAAAATGTCAACACTTCCCTACATGAAGCAGTGGGAGCGTGTGTCTGATCACTGCGTCTCGCCAAGATGCTCAGTCGGTTGGAGTTGGGGGTTTGCCCGATGACATTAGCGCTGATCTGGGATCTGCTCACTCTCCGGGGGTTCCAGCAGGCAAATATATTCTCTCCGCGCTGTTTTCTCCCTGTATTTACCTCACTATTTTCCTCTCTTTTGGTTTTCCTCTGGCCTGCCCTCCTCCCCCTCGCTTTCTCGCAGATGCGTCACGGTATTTAGACTAATTGACAGCACCTCTTGGGCACGACACAAATAGAGCCTCAATTTACAAGTCAAATATGTACAAGGAGCGGAGCGTGGATGGAAGGGAGCCAGGCAGAGCTGCACATGCAGCAGAAAGGGGCTGAAGCGCGTGGGAGGGAGCAGAAAAAAAAGTATTCAAGATGGTTTGTGGCAGCTGAAACTGGGGCATTGAGGGAGCTCGAGATGAGCAAGGAAAAGCCTTACGCAGTCGGAACAAACGCGCCACGCGCGCGTTGCGTGACTGCTCATTGAGGTTTGCCTCGTCTGGGTGTACGAATGTGTCCGCGTGAACACATGGGCGTCGATGCAATCATGTGGAAGTGAATATGCGCAGCATGGGTGCCCCTGCGCACGAGCACGCACCGGCAGGTGTGCGTTTGAGAAGAATCCAAACTGAGGGGCAGTGATGAGGAAGATTGATGAACGGCCACCTGCCTCCAAACTGTCACCACTGCGTCTTGCTGAGCTATCAATCGGACAAGCGCAAGGTGAAGAACGAAAGATGGAGAGATCTCATTGGAGGGAGGGGACATAGGCGGAGCCTGATTGAATCAGTCGGCATCTGAGGGGGTTTGATGTATGCACTTTTCCCTCACTCCCTGAGTTTTCTGAGCCTACGCCATCCCTACCCTACTATTTTAGCTCCGTTGCTATAGCAACATTGTCCTTCTGTTTGTGTGTTTGGGGAATGTAAAGCCAACGTCTAGGTTTGCAGAGCGAGCGCCGTCTGTACCGCAAAGCCCCGCCGCGCCAAAACCGACTCCCAAAACATCCGTAACCCTTCACCTCGCTTCATTCACAACAGACCCGATTCCCGCCCCACAGCGCGACAAATAAAGCACGCAAGGAACGGCTTTGTCCTCATTAAGGACGCTTCAAAAAACAGAAAGGGCGGGGGGGCTCCATTATAGAACGCACCAATTAAACCGCTGCGGCTCTGAAGCGGCAGCAGACTGACCTCAACGCCTCCAAAGGAACTGTACTTTCGCCTGTCAGGATCCACTCATTACAACTCCACACTCTCTCAGGGGTAGCGAGTGTTTACCTGCCTGTCTGTGGAAGGCGGCATTAATGCAAGCTGCGACATCGGATTTTCCTCGAAAACACACACTTGTGACAGCCGATCTCCTATTTCGGTTGAGGTTTAGGATTTAATTTTAGGCGGTGCTTGAGAATGAAAAGTGCTATGCATGTCTGGTTTCATCCCTTTTTCTTGGCTGGTCCATTCGTCACCAGGATTACTTAAAAACTTGACAAATTTTGATTAAACTTGGTGGAGGGCTGGAGCATAGGCCGAGGAACTACCCGTTCAATTTTTGCATGTCACTCAAACTGCTGTTTTCTTTAATTTCTCATGTAATAATTTGTGGATGCCTATATTTTAAAAAACAAAACACGATTTATCTTTTGGCTGCTCCTGTTTTTGCTCGGGGTCGCCATAGCGGATCCAGTGTGTTGATTTGGCATAAGTTTTCTGCCAGGTGCCTTTCCTGATGCAACTCCAGATGTAGATAGAGATTGGGGTATAGGCAGTGTTGCCAGAAACAAGCGACCACATCTTTGGAAACAAACCCAAAATAAGCCATTTCACTCTCCAAAAGAAGTGCAAATAACCAGGTACAGTAC
>OMMV01172599.1:8386-23967 GCA_900302635.1 Chatrabus melanurus
CGAGAGGTGGGAACCCCCCCCCCCCACCAAAAAACCCCTCATAGTAATATCACATGAATAAATATGAAGGATAAAAATATTTGTTTTCCCTCAGAGCATTTGGAATTATAATGGAATATTTTGACTGTAGATATGAATGAAAGAGGGAATAAACTCCCATAATGGTATTTTTATGCTACATTATTCCATATAAGTGATGTTCATGGTGTAAAGGAGCAGACAACACGATGCACAGAGGTCATAAAAGTCAAAACAGAGAGGAGCGATATGGAAGATAACAAGGTTGTACTGGAGGAGTCCATGAAGTTGTAGCAACAGGAACTCTGCTTAATGTAAGGGTTGATGTTTGTCAGGTTCACAGAAGGGTCAACTCTGAATGTTGGTGCAAAATGCGCAAAACTCTCAAGACAGTGATTCAGCACAGTGGTGAAATGTCAACGTCAGACTGTTAGTGGGCAATCTTTGTTTTCCCCATCTGCTTTTTAAAGGGTCATTCCTTCAAATGACCGAGATATCACGTGTTTGCTGCACTGTCTCCACATTCTACATTTACCCACTTTATACCAGAAAGTTTGCTGTTTCGAGACAAAAATGTTACCACCGGGAGGGAAACTACAGCTTATGGATGCACTGTTTTGTGTTTTTATTTTAATCAATTATGAAGAATTACCTCTTTAACAAGTAAAAATTATGGCTAAACTATTTCTCAAACAATTCCCATGATGACAAATATATGTGAAAATTAAAAAAAAAAAAAAAAAGTAGAAAAAAATACCATTCAGTGATGATTTTGTGAGAGAATAGTCAGTGAGCGGCTGAGAAAGTCTTAAACACACATCAAACTTTAGTACAGCAAACATTAGGTTCAGGAGACAAAACTAAACAAATATGCAAGATAATTTTCTTAGTTGAGTGCGGTAACAAGGTTACGTCGGTTATGTATACTCGTGTCACACACAGTTACTCAGCTCCCACCCGGCCTCTGGAAGGTATTTCCGCCGCTGCTCTGCTGGGCCGCCGGTTTCGCAGAGTAGACGTTTGTGTCTTTGGAATGTGGTCAGCTGTTGACACGGTTCTTTCCCAAGAAAAACCACGGCTGCACGAAGAGTTGTTTTCTGCTCTGCAGACCGCGATGGCGGCAGACACGTTTGTTTTACTGACTTTGAACAACCAAGACTTAAAGTCTGTAACAATAGCGGAACAAGAGCTGATTTCTCCCCGGGTTCTTAACGCAGGTTTTGTTATAATGTCGGAATGGGCCCTAAAGAGCATTCTAGTGTTTGAGCTTTTTTTTTTCTCCACTGGTTTGGATGGAATATTTGAGGTGTACTGTGTTATTAATAATAATAATAATATGTTGTCTGATTAAAAGCACATTTAGATAGTGGTAGGCTTTACCTTGGAGAAACAGTGAGATTCCTCACATGACATCTAAAATATTTTGAGTAATTTACAGGGGCTCACCTCTTGCAAAAATCAGAGGGTGCTCTTATTATTGCAAATATAGGCCTAAATGGTCTAGCTGGTCAGTTAATTGGAGCTAGGCTGGGGGGGGACTAAAGGTATGTTATATTCATGAATATAGACCGGTCAATAGAGGGCGCTGTTAAAGTTAGAGAAGTCTAAACAGGCAGTACCTCATATGCAAGCTGGAGCAGAGGGTATTAAAGTGGAGCAGCTTAACGAAAGTTAAAAAAGAGAACAAATCCAGAGAAGCGGAGATTTTAAATTTTAAATCAAATTTCCAGTTTTTTAAATGAATTTTACTTCAAGTGATGAAAATCAGATTGCGGAGAGTCAGGAGCAAACAGACGGAGGGACAGCGATATATCCCTTGAATGTGCGGTCAGAGCATTTAAATCACTGTGATTTTGTGGCCACTCAGAGGGATCTTTTTGACAGTTTTGACAGAGACGCTTTGTGTGTCCCTGGTGTCAGCCAGACGTACAAACAGGACTGCTGTTGTCCGGAAAAGATGCAAGGCCTTTGCAGACGTGACTGCAGAGGAGGACACTGAGCTCGATGGAAGACACACGCTTCAGATAGAGACTCTCAATGTTGCCATCGACACACTCAGCCAGAGCCTCGTAGACCGCCTGGAGGCCGACAGGCACCTGTGCGATTTGTTCAGTGCACTTTTCTTTGAACGGACTGAATCGAAGTTTAGGTGATGAACTAATCCAGCTAAGATCATTCATCAAGGCTGGAGATGATACAAGCCCCAAAGGACTGCTCAGAATCATTTTGGATCATGGCCTTCAGTCTATGTTCCCCAATGCCTACGTTGCGTTGCGGTTGTTTCTCACTCTGCCGGTCACTAATTGCGAAGGAGAGCGGTCGTTCTCTTTACTGAGTAGAATAAAAAAACGAGTTGAGAAGCAAGATGAAACAAGAACGTCTCAATGCACTTTTCTCTCATGGCTATTGAGGGTGAACTGACCAACTCATTGGACTTTGATGATATTGTGAATGAGTTTGCGCAGCACAAAGCCAGGAAAAAATACACTGCATAAGGTAATGCCATTTTTTTATTTTTTAAGCTGACATTTCTGTGCCATTTATACCAGTAGGCCTAATGAACAATTGCAACTTGTTTTCTAATATAGTTATTATGACATGCTATAAATTGTTATGAAGGCAATGCCTTTTTTATGTACAGCATACTGTTGGCTTTCATGGTAACACGCTAAAACATGATTTTCATCCTGATTCAACATTATATTTTACTCCCGCCTGGTCCCCTGGATCTGATCGTTTTAATGTTGGCTACATGTAGGCCTATTAATGTTTCCTTTGTGTGTGGCTGCCTTGTTATGAGTGATCTTTACTGTCAATTAACCAAATCATTAAAATGTAGTCTACTCATTGTGAGTTTCCTGTCTGTGCCCAGGGGTCCAGTGGCTCATAATCCGCCCATGGTATACATCCTGACTACCCACAGAAGCTTAAGAGCATTTTGGGAGATTCCAGAATCTCATCATTCAGACTAATGTTAACATGTCCCGTCTCTCTACTGTTTAAAAAGCTGAACTGAAAAACAACAGACCAATAATAACCTTCTGTGAAGAGTGGGCTTTATTTCTCTGCTTCTACATTTATCTCTTTATGATGCAATCGGCATCATGAAGGTTCAAACGAGCAGTACAGACGAACTGTTTAAGTGTCCTATTAGACAGACCACAGTATTAAAACAAGTGAGAAACCCGCCCCTCAATACGATCCCAAAACTAAGTCTTAACACCATAAACTCACGTATCAGGGCTACAAACTGCCCAATCAGCTCACTGCTTCCATTCTGCAGGCCTTAAACCAGCATCATTACATACTGTGCCACGTGTAATGCACGAGTTCCCATCGTCCAGTCAGGTAATCCCGTCACAATGCTGACTGTCACACAATGTGTGTTTAAAAATCATACATACATTGGGGACGATAAAAGAAGAACAGTCCAAGAATGACATGTACCCAAAGCACAGTGATCCTAGTTTTTCAAAGACTGCAAAATATGGAGCTTTAGAAAACAAATAAAATATGTATCTACATATACAATATATAAAGCTTTTTAGTAGTTAGTAACAAAATTGACCAGGCACAGAGAAGACGGTGGTGACAGCAGCAGCTCAGCCAGGAGACCGCAAACGTTTTGTCGTGCATGTCCGAGGAAGGTCTCGAGTGTTTCCAGAAGGCGGCATGTTCGGCGCGAGAGCGGCGCTGCTGGTGAACGCAGCAGAGACGCGTTCGTCCCCGTGGCGGTTATGAACAGTGTTTACAAGGCCGATGTATGGACATCTCTGAGTCGGTGGCAGGTGGTGGGACAGTGGAGCTGTGCAACATCCAACGAGTTTTAGTAGCCGCGCCTCTGTGATTCAATGCAAAGTAAAAGGTACTGCGCCTGACTTCAACATTCAAAAATAACCAACATTTAAATGTGAACATTATGTACTGTACACAAATATTAACAATACCTACGGCAAAAACACACAACACCAGTGTTGGACAAAAAAAAAAAAAAAACGGCTCAGGGATGGGCAGTATTTCTGATAAACATATTTAAAATGCATGGTTGAAAAGCAAAATTGTATTTTGTATTTGATGGAGGTGGTAAAAATTGTACTGTAATTTGTGTCTAAATACTTTGGTGTTCTGTAATTTTGCATCAAACTATAATTTGAGAAACATTTGTTTTTGTGTTTGTTGGTTCCACTACTCCTCCGAGGTGCTTGGGCTAAATTCCACCAAACTTGCTGTGTGCATGTAGGTTGACCCCAAAACGGCCCTTATGGGGTTAGCTTTGGCAAAGGTCAAGGCCATTGGGGTCAAAGGCCAAAATCTTGGTTGTTCCTCTACCTCCTCCCAGGTCCTTTGGTTGATTTTCACCAAACTTGATATGTGGATGGGGGTCAACCACGAGGTCTAGGTCAAGATCATCGGGGGTCAAAGGTCAAAATTATGACCGTCACTCTGATTTGCACCAAACATGGCACACATATGGAGGTGGGTTGTGGAATTGCCAAGGTGTGGTTAAATTTGCCAAAAGTCTATCATTGGGCTCAAAGGTCAGATTGCCGTAGCTGTTACTATCTCAATACCCATGGGTACTATCACCTTGTTTCAAAAATACAGAAAATACTTTCCCTTGAAGTATTACTTAAAATTAAACAATTACAGCATACGTGTTTGTGTGCATGTGTGCCAGTATTACAATACAAGTCGTGGTGGCCTTGGTGGTCACCACACCTAGGCTTCGGAAAAGAAAGAAAATGACTAGGTCATTTCAAGCTACATGTAACTTTAACCACACCTGCTCCTAATTTCCATCATCCACCCAGTATCTGCCAACGATCCAACAGGTAGCAGGCAGCTACATGTGACATTACATAAGCAAAACAAAGTTACTTTTTGGATGAATTTGGTGCATTAAAATTTAAACAGTTTGTCATGAGTTTATCCTCATTATGTGCCCTTTTAATCTGGTGAATTAGAGGATGACAGCATTTGAGTTAATGTGAAGGGGATGGACTCATCCATCCATCTATTCACACTGCATTTTGGAGGGCGCATGCCTGGGAATTTCCAAAGCCTAGAAAGTGAATATGATGATAAATATTAAACCTGGCCAATCACATTGATATCTGCGATATGCCTTATGCGGTTCCAAATATTTGCTTTGTTAGCTGTATGTCAGGTGCACTGTGCCTTATTAAGCAAAGAAAAGCTGCAGTTCTGAAGCATGATCAGTTGTAGCATTTTATGATGCATCTCTTGAATCACTGCCGATAAAGTGTGAGATCATATCGGCTTTTGTAGACAAAAAGTATTTGAGTATTTTTGAAATACAAATTACAAAATCATTTTAAAATTTATTTTATACATTTGTCATTTGTATTTTGTGTATAATACCTCAATACATTTTAATATATTTATGCCCATCCCTGCCTCAGGGAAACAGATCAGTACACCTGCTTGACGGGTTGAGATTTGGCCGTTTCTGCCACTGGAATACATAAAATCTCCATTTCACTGGACTTCAATTTTTAATGATCTGCCTATCACTTAATGATTGTTTCTGCTAATGTGCAAACAGCATAGAGGATGCATGCATAACAAACCACATATCAAGCAAGTGTACTCACACTTTTGACTCGCTGAACAACATCTAGGTGATATACACAGATATGACAAATGGCTGAAGTCAATGTTCACTGAGTGCCGCTTCTTGGTTCAATTTGTGTTTGTCTATTTCAGAGGTAATTATACACTGTATTAAAAGCAAATACAGGTGAAACTCAAAAAATTTGAATATTGTGAAAAAGTTCATTAGTTATTTCATAAAGTGAAAATTTTATATATTCTACATTCATTACATATAAAATGTTTCCAGCATTTTTTATTTTAATTTGACCATTACAGCCTACAGCTCCAAATAAATAGAAAAAAAACATCTCAAAATATTAGAACATTTCATAAGATCAATCAAAAAAAAAAAAAAAAAAAAGGATTTATAATACAGAAATGTCAAACTTCTGAAAACTATGTTCATTTATTAACTCGATACTTGGTTGGGACTCCTTTTTAGAGATGGGCCAATCCACATTTTTTCAGTTCTGCTCCGATTCCGATACGCAACTGCCAATACCGATACGGATTCCGATACAAGCGCTCTTGCTGAATTTGTTAAACCTTATGCGCCTTCTCGTGCCTTACGATCACAGAATGGGAGGTCGTTCGGTGTCCCCAGTGTTAAGAAGTCAGCAGGTTTTAGAACCTTTGCCTATCATGCTCCTACCTTGTGGAACAGTTTGCCTGTTGATGTTAGAAGGTCCACTTCAGTTGAATCTTTTAAGGCAAATCTTAAAACTTATTTTCTTCAGTTTACCATTAGTTACATCTTAGCTAACCTATATTTGTATTTGACATTTAATATAAACCGTTTTTAATCTTGTTTTATTATGTTCAATAATTTTTCTACTTGAAGTGCAACATAATTTTTTTCTTTAATATTATCGTTATTATTGTTGGTATTGTGTTTAAGGTTACATCATGAGGCTGACATAAACCACACAGCACTTCTTATTAGATGAGCAAAAAATATACACAAACGCATTGAATTTCCATTCATTTTCTATTACAGATAGCAGTTGATCATAGAGTATTATGAAGTTGAGCAACTTATCTGTAATCCCTTTAGCCTTTGGGTTGTCTGCCGCTGGCTTCACACACATTACAAGTGGCTGTCTTGCTTTTTGGTGTTTCGGGACTAAAATATCTCAAACATTTTAGTCAACCCACCAGCTAATGTTATTTGTTCACTTAGTTACAGACTGCAGTTGCCGCGGGTTCATGGTAAGAGTACCGCATCAATGCGGCGTGGCACGGAGGCGATCAGTCTGTGGCACTGCTGCGGTGTTATGCCCAGGTTGCTTTGACAGCAACTTTCAGCTTGTTTGTATTGTTGGGTCTGCTGTCTCTCATCTTCCTCTTGACAATACCCCATAGATTCTCTGTGGGGTATTGTCTATGGGACCAATCAAGTACAGTAATACCATGTTTGCATGCTTTAGCTACTAGTAACTGCTTTTTGAAAATGAGTTCCTAGTATTGGCACTGTGGGCAGGAGCCAAGTCCTGCTGGAAAAGGAAATCAGCATCTCCATAAAGCTTGTCAGCAGATGGAAGCATGCAGTGCTCTAAAATGTCCTGGTAGACGGCTGCATTGACTTTGGACTTGATAAAACACAGTGGACCAACACCAGCAGATGACATGGCCCCAAATCATCACTGACTGTGGAACCTTCACTCTGGACTTCAAGCAACTTGGACTCTGTGCCTCTCCACTCTTCCTCCAGACTCTGGGACCTTGATTTCCAAATGAAATGGAAAATTTACTTTATCCGAAAAGAGGACTTTGGAACACTGAGCAACAGTTCAGTTCTCTTTCTCCTTAGCCCAGGAAAGACGCTTCGGACATTGTCTCTGGTTCAGGAGTGGTTTGACACTCAGAATGTGACACTTGTAGTCCATTTCCTGGACACGTCTGTGCGTGGTGGCTCTTGATGCCCTGACTCCAGCCTCAGTCCACTCCTTGTGAAGCTCCCCCAAGTTCTTGAATCGGTTTTGTTTGACAATCTTCTCAAGGCTGCGGTCATCCCTGTTGCTTGTGCATCTTTTCCGACCACACTTTTCCCTTCCAGTCAACTTTCCATGAATATGCTTTGATCCAGCACTCTGTGAACACCCAGCCCTTCCAGCAATGACCTGCTGTGGCTTACACTCCTTGTGGAGGGTGTCAATGAGTGTCTTCTGGACAACTGTCAAGTCAGCAGTCTTCCCCATGATTGTGTGTACTGAATCAGAGAGATTCATGGTATTTATACTGGATAAATAGTGAGTTACTCAAACTTGAAATGAAATCTTATAATATTTTGAGATACTTTTTTCTATTTTTTTTTTTTTGGAGCTGTAGTTCGTAATTACCAAAATTAAAATAAAAAATGCTTGAAACATTTTAGTTTATATGTAATGAGTCTAGAATATATAAAATTTTCTTTTCTGAAATAACTGATAAAAAAATATTGAACTTTTTCACAATATTCTCATTTTTTGAGAGGTACCTGTACAAGTTTTCAGTTTTGAAATGTGGCAGTTTCTACAACACCATGTGCTTTATATTTCTGCATGTTGCCCCATGTAATAATCACCTAATCACTCTTTTTGCATGGCATTTAATGTCTCTAAATTCTACAGGTGTTCACGGTGTATCTGTCCCTGCTGTTTGAAAAAGGAGACACGGAAAGCTAAATAAGGCATTTGAATGACTGCATCCAGTTAGCAGAACCTTCTGATGTACAAACTGTGAGGATAGTTTGAGCTCTATTTTTTCTCTTCTTAAATGTATATTGGTGATTTTTTTAAATAAGAAGGCTGGAATCCTGAGTGTTGAGTATATGCCGTTTTTTAAAACTGTGAATGTTTCCGACAATGAAGTTGGAAATTTGGAGGATCCGTGAATGCAGCATTAGCTAATGCCACGTCTCTGCTGATGCAATAATGCTACGGTTCCTTCTTAGCTCCGAGTGGCCAGCGTCGGTTGGCTACATTAACGTCGTTAGCTGCGTAAGTAAGTGGTAAAAATATCGTCTATTTCAGGTCGTATTAACCCGAAGTAGACAGTTATAATCTCTCAGATTTGAGATTACGCCAAAAGAAAGCTATTGCTGTGTTGTGTATATTTACCCCCCTCATATAATTATTTCTGTATTATAAGTTATTAAAACACACAAATACTAAAAATACTGAGAAAATTGTTTTAAAAATAACCATTCATGATGGAAAAACATTTTCTCAGAAAGTGTAAGTGCACTATCGCCCTCTGCAGGTCGACCACCACTGCACTGGTTCTGCAACCACCTTTTCGAAGGTCTTCATGTTTATTAAATTAACTTCACCCACTCTCTGGACCAAAAATGTGCACCAACATTATCAATAATCCTTGTGAACGCTGAAGGCATGAAATCTTTATGAACAAACAATATTTAAAAGTTAGCGTACCTTCATTCTAAACCACGTTCTTTTTCAAAAAAAGAACAGCCAGCCCCGAAAACATGTGGCCAACACATAAAAACCTGTATTTGGCTGATACTTCACTACTGGAGCATTATCTCCTTGAATGTTCCATCGTGCTGAATGTGCAGCGTTTATGACTGCATGCGGTTCATGACTCTGGCTCTTGTGGGCTGGCTGAGGGAGGTGCCCAGTCACCGATCAGCAAAATCAAAAACCAACGGATTAGACGTTGTCATATTTCTGGAGGGCTTCCTCCAGCTTCCCTGTGACTTTTTGGAAGAAGGCAATCTGCTGCTGCAGGTAGTGCTGCATTTGTGCCTTGAAGTCACGCACCCGGATCTGGTGGAAGTGCTGGATCTCAGCCAGTGTGGCACAAGAGATGATGTTGCAGCGCTCGTTGATGCCCTCTACCTGTTCCGGGTCCATTTTGCCCTCTTCCACATGCTTCTGGCTCTCCTTCACCTTTGTCAGTGCTCCTGTTTGGGAAAGACAGTGCGTAGGAGTTAGGCAGATCAAGATTTTCTACTTTGTTCCATGGCCACTTTTATAATCATCATGATGTGGATTGAGTCTGGGAATAACACTCGCTGTGTGTGTGTCCATTAGGGTTGAAACTAATGATTATTTTCATTATCAATTAATCAATCGATTATTTGCTCGATTCATCGATTAGTTAGTAGGTCCATCAAATGTCAGAAAATGGTGAAAAATCTCGATCAGTGTTTTCCAGACCCCAAGATGATGCCTTCAAATGTTTCGTTTTGCCCACAACCCAAAGATATTCAATTAAAGAAACAGATAAAATGAACCAGAAAGTATTCACATTTAAGAATCTGAAATCAGATTAAGCAGCCCCTCAAGAAAGCTCTACTTTTAACAATATCCCCTCTTGATTTTCACATCTGACCTTCATATTCTTAAACATATTCTGGATATTTTTGCCACTTAAGTGCAAGTGCTATAATCAGAGGGCATTGACCAAAAATACTTCAGGAATCTGAGCATGAACATTTCATTCCACAACCATATCTATGTCTACAACTAAAAATATCCATTACACAATGTCAGCTCAAAGGCCATTTAAGGGAATTTTCTATAATCTGATTATACCCATTTACCAAGGCTGTTGGCAAAGATATGAACACAGGCTCCTGCTTTTATTAACACTGCTTGAAGGATTCAGTTCTTTGCTGCTTTTGTGTTATTCCACAACTTTACACCCCACCCTTAGAATTTTTTTCAGGCCCGGTGGTACTCACTGAAAAAAAAAAAAACACTTGAATTGTGAGGTGCATTGTGTGGAAAAATGTGAGGCACTCAAAAACGAAAAAGCTAAAGTTAAGTGATGTGCCTATTATTTATGAAATCCTACCATGGTCCTACAAAGCTTGATCATTGGTTAAAATTTCACAGAAAAATACAAAAAAAAAAATTCCCTGTGAAATTAGCACTTTTACCAATGAGTGGGTATATTACACAGAAGAAAACATGAGGATATTAAAAATAAAAACCCAAACAAGGGATCAGCAGCATCACTAACCTCAATGCTGCCAACTGCATGGGTGCAAACAATATATTTGGGTATAAGCAAAATTGTGCATATTTATTGTCAGAATCCCCTCAGTCATCACTGCAAGATCTCAGGGTGCATGTGCACCCACTATTTTCTTGAAAGTTTAACTTCAAACCCCCTTGTGAAGCATTTCAAAACAAACAGATGCCGGGCCAAATATGGCCCGCGGGCCACAAATTAGCAGCCCAGATTCAGGCACTGCACATCGGCCGACTTAAACCATCACACGGGTCAGTTTTATACCTTTTTTTAAAATGACACTTTGCCCTCAACAACACAGATGTCTGGTCTAAAACAGTGGTTATTGAGGAGTTTTAACGGCAACTAACGGATCATGCGAATGATGAGAGAGCATTTCATGAAAAAATGTCTGCAGGTGAAAAATATATTCCAGGAGGGAGGAGGTGGAGGGGAATATCTGACTTTTTTTATGTCGATAGGAGTCAAAATCTGTCGAGCAGATTTCAGATTCTGATGTCTGCTGCCTTCTATTGAAAGCTCTGGCTGCTAACTTTAATTGATGCTGGACAGCAGGATATTTAACCGGAGCCTATCCCAGCGGTCATTGGGCAAGAGGTGCGTGGGGTACACCCTGGACAGGCCGCTGGTCAAACAGGGCCACATATAGACAGACAAACACATTCACACTCTGACTCACACCTACGGTCAATTTAATGTCCGCTTTGTTTATTTAAGTGCAACTTTTTTTTGACAGCGCCTAAACGTTCATTTTATTTTTTAATTGAGTCATGCTGTTTTATTTAGTTTGTTTAATTTATTTTGGATATTTCAATATTTTTTTCCCCCATTCAAATTCCAGGGCTTAAATATTCTTAAGAATTAATAGTTAATTGTTCTTTCAAAGGGTGTATTTTGCATTAGTGCTGCAACTAACAATTATTTTCATTATCGATTAATCTTTCAATTATTTTCACAATTAATTATTTGTTTGGTCTATAAAATGTCAGAAAATGGTGAAAAATATTGATCAGTGTTTCCCAAAACCCAAGATGACATTCTCAAATGTCTTGTTTTGTCCATAACCCAAAGTTATTCAGGTTACTGTTAGATATGTGTAAAGAAACCAGAAAATATTCACATTTAAGAAGGAGAAATCAGAGAATATGGACATTTAAAAAAAAAAAAAAAAAAAATTAACTCACAGCAATTAATCGATTATCAAAATAGTTGGTGATTAATTTCAGTAATAATAAATTAATTGTTGCAGCTCTAATTAGCATTATTGGTGGCATACAATATTCTTAAAATGACAATAATATTGTTCATCGCAATTATTTCTGGGACGATACATCGTTCAACAAAAGCAGTTGTCGTTACAGAACTAATCTGCACCTCTGAGTTTCCACACAGCCAGGAAGAGCGACACACTGTCGTCACTGTGGCGAACGTGTGTGGCTCAAGAGAACCTCAGTTTTTCCACTCATAGAGTGTCATTGCTGTCATTTCCTTTAAACGCCACAGGTTTAAATGTAATCTCTAAATGTACAGCAGCCACAATGACAAACGGATTTCAGACAGACAGGAACAGAAGACGGGTCAAAACACCAGCAGCTCAGGATGGACAGCAAACAAAAAAAACTCACAAAGATGAAACGTCAAAAAAAGCGATAGAACCTGATGTGTTTGATATAAGTCCTTAAAAATATTTGAGCTGCGGCTGCAGAGGACATCGAAAATAGATGGATTCCTGCTTAATAAGGTCAATATATCCGTATCTAATATGTCGGAGGATTTTCTCTAAAACAGAATTCTGACAGGCAGCTTGATTTCTGTGCATTTTCCTACTTTTTAATCAACTTCGCAGCCCTAAAGCACAAAGCACACACCACATCTAGAAGGCTTGTTCCCAGAACACCAAAAGAAAGCGAGAGCGATGAGAGCTGATGACATGTTTGACATTTAAATTCAAGCGAAACTCGCCGTGGGCCTGTTTGCTCTGTAATCGCCTCTTGTTAACGTGGCAGAGGCATTCGTCGGCTCAGTACACAGCAACGGTAACCGACGCCGACACGTGCTGTGACACGTTGTGATGATTAAAAATGGCAGCGAGGACGACCACGTGGACTGACGGGCAATGTTTAGAGTGCAGGTGTTCCGCCGAGGCGTGAAGCTGTCAGATTTCCCCGTATCGTGCCGTCATGTGATTTTGTGCTCACTGGGTGAGCCGAGTCACCACCGTGCTGCTGAAGGACATTTGATACCATGACAGACGTTTGTTGGTGAACTGTTTTAACTTTTTTTTCTACACTCTCAAGTCAATGTCCAGCAGTTTTTTGTTTCTTGAATCGATAAGGTTAAATGTTACAGCAGCAGCAGTAATTCTGCTGACACACATTTCTTTACCCTTCCCCCCCAAAAAGATGTCCCGACTGCCTTCCGGCCGTAGCTCCCCCTGCTGCAGTTTAACCCAGATCTTTGAAATTCCTCTAACACACAACAGATTGACCGAGAGAGAGAAGGAGAAGAAGTAAAGGAAGAAACAGTCCCAACTGTACAACCTGCACAATACAGGTCTCTGGTGTCCTGCGTTTCAAAAGTCATTAAGGACAAATAATTGTTACCGTGGAGACCTGATGAGAAAGGCAACAGCTTGTTCATGGAAGATGGTGTCAGCAAACTAATACTCGAGAGATCCATCCGTTTTTACAGCCTCTGCAAATGAGCTTTGCAGGCCTACTGTAAAAACACAACAAACACTATAATGTTGGGGGTTTGTTTGTTTTAAGTCAACAGTGTAAATTTATTTTAAAAAATTCAATTGTAGAAATAAATATGTACCAGGCAGATCATTCTAGAAAAGTGCCAATGTTTGGTTTCGTTTCATCTGTTAGAATGGGGTGGCATCTCTCTGGCTTACCTAGGTTTGGTTCCCACTAGCTATGTCTCTTGTCGACTTAGTGGGGGGGGTGCCCAGTGTGCCTGCACCCTTGTAACCCATCAGGGCCCCCAAGGGTGGTGCAGGGCTGCTGAAGTTAGTGGGTGAGCTGAGATGGTACTACACTGGGTCCCACTGCACTGCGAGGTGTATTTGAAGATTACGAATGTGCAATAGTATCAATGAAGCAGAAGCTATTCTTCCACACAACATAAAGTTAGAAAAATCTGAGGGATGCACTGATAATCATACATATAATGCATCATTGCTGCATGTCTGCGCACGACGCCGTTAACCCTTACACAGGTTTTACATGTATTAGACAAACTGACTGCGTCTACACTCGGGTCAAAAAAACTGAACTGAGTTTCAATACAATGTGAATCATTTACAAGTAATCTGGTGGAACCATGACTTTGGCTTTGTGTATTTAGAAAACCTTTTTTTGAAAATTGTGCTATTAAATTATAATACAGTAATGATTTGATCGGCATAGTACTGTGCAAATGATTTGGCACACTAATTTTGACAAAAATGTGGTGTTTGATATGAAAATTTGTATTTTTCATTAAAGAAACATCAATAATGCAGTTCCAAAATTAATTTACAAATATAGAAAAAAGCTTGATAATTTTGTAGGTGCACTGTACGGTTCATGACAACACAAAGACAGTTCCGGATGATCAATCAATAATAAAATGACTTAAAATGTACTTAAATACAACCAGATTTTCTTATGAACTGCAAAAGAAAACCTCAAAGATTGTGCATTTTTCAAGGTGATTGTGACAACATTTAGCAGCTTTTCATCGTTATTACAAGTTTTAGTCACATTTCTCTGTACAATAAATAGTAATAATAGTTGTTTGAAAAACAACTGCGTATAATTGAATTTCAATTCAAATTTTTTTAATCCAAAATGGAAATTGAACTGTATTTTTCCACAAGCTTTAAATCTATTAAACTACAAACAATTTACTAAATGTCATTTTTTATTTTAAAAATAAATTCAACAAACTACTAGAATTCCTATTTAGAAGTACAGTATGCAAACATCTTGGAGTTGTTACAACAAATAAAAAGCCTCACATACATGAATGCCAAGAATTGGCATTCCTCCACTTTGCGTCCCTTCTGATTAGCAAGTCCAGCATGAGACGTTTTGTCATCACGTGTTTTCACCACATTTGCTTTTCCTGCGTCGCTGCTGATTGACAGACGTTTAACGAACAGTCACCGCTTGAGATTTTTAAAAAAAGAAGACACTTTTTAATATAAACCTCCTCTGAAGGTTCTTGGCTTCGGCCCAATCCCAATACTCTTCCGTCGCCCTACCACTTCACCCTTTCCCTTCAATTTGCGTGTTCACGTGAAGTGTAGTGTGTCCCAGGGATGGAGGGGGAGTGATCATCAGAGTCACTTTTGGAATGAAGATGGCTACCGGCACAGTGAAACAAGGCCATAAAAGTAAGTAAATATCGCAAATACTGCAAAAAATGAGAAAATACGTCGGAACACATATGCCAGTAAACTATTCCTCAAACTAGTTGCCCTGTTACTAAAACGGAATTTCCTGACACTGAGTCGACGTCTATTAGTTCATCACTGTTTTCTGTTACAGGACTCTGATTAAACAGCTGGACCTCGAGGTCACAGACCAACAAGTCTCCAAGAAACAGAATTATAAACTACAATATAAGGTAATCACAGGGCAATGTGAAAAAACAGTTAATAAAAAAGTAATTATATATATATATATATATATATAAAAATGCCTTCCTTCTGTATCAGAGTAATGACGTTGTAATGACCAATTAATAATATTTGCTTGTGGGTGTGTAACTTTTATTGTAGGACCTGAAAACTCTGAAGACTGGATCAGGACCTGAAAGTGGATCGGTCCCAGCTGCCACCTGGCATGTTAGGAAAGTTTCCGTTTCAGTGGACCTGCAGGATCGTGGTTAGAGCTGTGCTGTTCCAGTGTTACTTCTTTTTTTTCTTTTTTTTACCTCGAACCAGCAGTGCACAGGTGTTCCTGTGCACCTGACAG
>OMMV01172626.1:9602-23537 GCA_900302635.1 Chatrabus melanurus
GACCGTGTGTCACTTTGAAAGGTTTCGCTTCCACTGCAGCACCACACGTTGTGGTTTAAAAACTCCAAGATGTCCTCAAAGACACCGTGGACCAAACCGTGCCCACTGGCTGGACAGTACCGAGAAACTGACCCTTAGAACCTGCACATGTTGACTTGGGCCGATGAATTCTGGGATGGAAGGTTGAAGTCCACACTTCTTTTGTTTTCCAGCCCTTTAAAATAACACACGTTGTGTGCGAGCATCTCCTGCATCACATGTTTACAGCGTGCGGAACCAGAAAGTAAATCTGCCCGTTTTAAATCCACTATCTGGACCATCAGAAGCTTAACAAGCAATTCGGCTGCAGTTCTGCGTTAATTTTCAAGTAATTTCCACTGTGTGATGAAGAAGGGAAAAAAAGAGGAAGATGGCGAGGTAACGACTTCATTTGGTAATAGGAATAATTATAGCGTGTCCAGAGGCTAGCTCCATTAGCAGCAACAAGAACAATTTGGCTCGTGTTGATGTTGTGCTAATTGTTTCAAGCAACTGGCAAATATTTTATTAACTTTAGAACGTGGCGGTGGCATGAATTTCAAATCGTCTTCAGAGCGTGTCCCGAAAGACATAAAATTCCACACAGCAGAGTGGACAGCAGCCTAACTGGACTTTTATTTGATCATTTCTTCTTTCAGCCGCATTGGAACGCGCCGAGACCTCGTAGTCTCCCATCTGGGTTCACGGTACCAGGTGCAACTAGAACGGCACTCAGAGAACGCACTCATTACCT
The DNA here is from genome assembly GCA_900302635.1 of Chatrabus melanurus. Taxonomy (NCBI): domain Eukaryota; kingdom Metazoa; phylum Chordata; class Actinopteri; order Batrachoidiformes; family Batrachoididae; genus Chatrabus; species Chatrabus melanurus. The sequence continues at coordinate 10,375 of OMMV01172626.1, forward strand.
CTGGAAACCAACAGAGGAGGACAGTCAGACGAAGCAACAGCAGAGCTTTTGTGATGTCATAAGGTGGGGCTGCTCAATTACAGCAAAAAGCATAATTGGGATTATTTTGGCAAAAATTAAAAATATAATTACTGTTCATCTTTCATAACGTCAAGCAAAAACAGGCGTTTAATGGATTTTGAAATAAGTTGAATTTTTACAGTTTTTTTTCTTCAATTTTAAATATCATTGAACTGAAAAATGAATCAAAAAGCAAAAGGAAACGGGCAAAGAGGCGGACGAATGAAGCCCGAACACACCCACCATCATGTAGCTACCAGGCAAGCTAAGGCTAACAGGCTAACTTTGGTTCAGGTATATTTTTGCGGACCGGGCGGTGGTTTTCAGAACGGATGGATAGGGTGCGATAGGGTATTAAAAACTATGTCCAGCATATCGCCTCAGTAACAGTGACCAACGTCGTCACCAAGCTATCAATATCTGCTAATTAGCGGCAACGTTGCTAACGTACAAAATAAATAATACTAAAATTTCACTCAACATTAGTACTGGAGCGACGAGGACTTCAGTGGTCCTTTAGCACAATGAACCGCACAGCAAACCACATTATCTCAGGTATTTCTAAAGAAATGCTCAGAAAGGACAAAAACGGTGGAGTTGGGGTCAACTCTATGTTCCCCAGTACCCATGTTCCCTGGGGCCGATAAAATGGCACTTTTTGGGATAATTTTCCATATGATCTGAAATCCAAAGAAAGTTTTCTGACCCCCAAAATAAGTAATTTTCTGACGGGACTCAAGTGATCTTAAATTGATCCCGTTATCTTGCATTCATTTGCTGCACCAAAACAATTTGAATGAATTGTCGATATTTTTCAAACCGTTATTTTGAACCCAGATTAAGGCGTTAACGTTATCGTGGGAACTCATCCTAATTTAAGCAACTCAAAAAAAAAAAATGCACGTGTGACAAAAGCATCGCTTCTACTTTTATTTTGAACAAATCTTGCATTCATTTTAAAAAGATAAAAGGGGAACACGCCTCACAGTTTTGAGAAAACCACGAGGCAAACCTTGATGTCCAAGAACCGTCTCTCCACAAACTTTCTTCAAAAATAATACCTCGTCTTAAGGCAAAACAACAAGGGCACTCATTAGAGCCTTTCCTTCCCTGAGGCCCAAAACGCCCCGTCTTGCAGAAAAGTATTTTTAATTTCCTGGCACGGACTCTTTCTGCATCCGCCTCAAAATGTAAGGATATCTACTCCAGCGCAGGCCCAAACTTTTCACAAAGCCTTGTGAAAATTTGCTTCATTAGTTTTTGAGTAATGCTCCTGAAAACCAGCAAACAGGCAGGAACACATAACCTCCTTGGCAGAGGTAATAAATGCGTGCCTGTGTGCATGAATGCACATCGGGGCTGCATACATGTGTGAGAATGTTTATGTGTATTGGACCACAGCCAGCGAGTGAATCCTTCCTCATTAGGCGTCCTGAATCAGGGTTCGGGTGCTTTTTGGGCCTTCTCCACTTCCCGTTACCCACGTTCCTCCTGATGTGCTTCCTTCAGGCTTGAATGCAGAGGTTAGAGGAATCGCTGTCAGTCTAAACATTATGTTCCAGTAACAAATCGGCCTAATCGGACCGATACAGACCAAGGCTGGCGCTCAGACGTTGGCAAATGTGGAAAAGGTCAGTGATGGTCTTGGCGAGGGAGGGGACAGCGAGAGACGTGAGCGGCTTTGACGGTTCACTGAAACATTGCTCAGAGTGCGTCGCCGTCATCAGTCTAACTATTCCTCTCTCGTCTCTCCTGTAACGAGCACGACTGCGAGAGGTCGCCTTGTGAATGAGCGCCGCAAACCGGTTCGGAGAAGTGTGCGAAATGCCTGCCTACGCGGCGAGCAAAGAAGCTTCGTCGTATCGCAGGCATTCAAGAAGAAGAAGAAGAGGAGGAGAAGTGAACGGGACTGGCACAGAAGGATGATTTGGTTTGTTAAGCTGCTACCTTTACCAGACAAAGCGAGCCGTTGCTTCGTAGAATTGTGCGTGAATCATCTCTGCAGCTTCCACTTGAGCACGCTTTGGTAAATAGACTAACACGCCGTAATGGGCTCGGACACTTGTCAAGTCGCTTTTGCTCACACGGAGGCCGTCGGTTTGCCAAATGACCCGCTCGCTTTAACCACCGTTTTGCATTCACAAGTGTAAGGTACCCCGACACCCATTCCGGCGCCCAGGTTTGATTGAAAAGATGGCGTTAAACGTTGACAGCGTGTCGAGAAAGGTGCGACAGAGCCAGGTAGACGTGACACCTCAATCCCAGAGGTGCCAGTTTTGACGGAGCTGCCATCGGTGCGAGTGAGAGGTCAACACCTCTGGAATAGACCTGTCAAATTACAGGGTTTGCACTAGTTGACTGCTAACAGGCTCTAATTGGTGACACTGTATACTAAAACACAAATGTGGCAAGGAGAACGGGCGCCAGCTCGAGGGTGCCAAACCAGGGTTCAGATGGCCCGGATTTCTGTGGGAGCCAAACACATCTGCACTCTCATATCTCGATGTGTTTTTACCGAATCAATACTACACCCAAAATTTTCACCATGTTTTGTGCAAATCACTTTTCACAATATTGAAGATTCATTTTAAAATGATGCAGGAGATCCGCCCACTTATTTGGAGCCACTGTGAGATTAAAAGGAATCTGTTTGAGTAGGTGTTTCCAGTCTCTTGATTGGCTGAGCACACCTGACAGTTAATTAGCAGTGGGGTGGGGCAGGGAGAGCTGGAAAACATGCAGGACAGGTGCCCTCGAGGACCGGAGTCGGTGACCCCTGGTCTAGATCTTACTTGTGCACAGTGCACTGGGATGACACGCTGCGATTTGGCGCTCTATAAATAGACTGAACTGAGCTTGTGGAGAATCTTGTGAAAATATCATATGGAATCTTGCCACACCGACTATAAACGACTCCTGGAGCTTTTTTGCAAATCTCAAACTTGGGTCTACACATGTAGATGACCAAAACAAACGTACTTACAAATTTGCACGAGCAGGCAGTGTGTTCCAATTTACCATGTCCACATGCCTTAATTGGGTCGGCACCATTTTGAGGTTCTATAGCAAATGGACTAAAATGCATGGTGCAAATCCATGTGCCACCTGCCCAAGGGTACATTCTGAGCTCAAACCTGAGCGCTGGGCGTAAAGAGGCTGGATTAATGGTCCATAGGGTGTGCTTTGGGTGATCTATAGCAGTGTTTCCCAACCCTGGTCCTCAGGGAACACCTAACCTGCACATTTTCCATCTCTCCCTGCTCTGACCAAGCTGATTAGCTCATTCAGGTGTGCTCAGCCAATCAAGAGCTAAGAGACACCTGAATGAGCTAATCAGTGGGTTTCTTCTTCCATTAGTTATGACTTTGTTATTTTCGCTTTCAAATGAGTTTTATATTCTTATTATACTCGATATGCTGTGCGCTTAGTGTACAGGTGGTGGTGAACCCAGTTATGTCAACAGCATCTACACCAAGACACCAAACCTGAAAGCAGGATAAGCACCACAGGGGGAATTCTCTCAGAGCTCTGCAGTCTTTCCCCGGTTAAGAATCCCAATTATGACACGCTCAACTTTTAACCGTTGCATTAACGGTTCAGTGACAAACATACCCTTCAATATGCAGCCTGGAAGGTATTTGTTCTTTCAGCGCTGCGATATCCTGCGCGTTCTGTGCCTGAATGCACGTTCACTTCCGTTTCATTTTGCCTTCCTCCTCAAACGAATGTGTTGTCACAGTTCAGCTGACTCTATTTTCCATATTTTATAAATAGCCAGGAGAAAAGTATTAATTATCCTTGTACAATTTAATGCACCGAGTACTTTAACCTTTCAGGTTTCCGTTAAACACCGACATAACAAGGCATATCCGTAGCGGCAAACGTGATTTATGACAGGAATACCTAATTCCTGTTTTTAAATAGGTTGGATGGCAATCTGCATACATTTAAATGCGCCTGCAAACACTTTCTCCCCCCCCCCTCCTCTGTCTTGTCTCGGGGCCGTTGTTTAATATTCAGGGATGATTTTTTTTGTCCACATACATTTTGGTCTGTGTCACCTTAGATTAAATTATTACCGTTTTGCAGCCTTTGCGGTGCGGGCCCGGGGCCCTTATTTACTAGAATCAATGAAACAGTAATGAAAATCCATTTTTCATAGTATCGGCCCCCGCTGTCTTTTATTTAGTTAGCTGTGTCTAAGCAAGCAATTCATTTTGTGTAAATGCCACCCTGAGAAAAAGGCATTAGTGCAGAAAGGGTTAACCCCCTAAAAAATTAAGATGCTCGGCTCTGCATGGCTGAAACGGGCCTCTGAATAACTTTATCCCCAAAACAGCCATGTGGGATTAGATTATTCTGAGGTGCGAGTTTTACTACTGCCACCACAAACAGATGAATCTTCACACTTTATGGAGTATTGATGACTTGGATGGTGTCAAACAACAGTAAAATAAAGCACATCGCGCTGAAAGCGTGCAGGCTGCACCCGTGGGTTACATTAACGAGCGCGGAGGATTAGGTGCTCGTGCGGTAAGGAGGGTTAATATTTTACCCGCATGTTAAATACGTGTGCAGCATGGCTTTCAGCCTGCATATGCAAAGCACGGCGGAGGCGAAGCTCGGAGGCGCCGCTAGGTCACAGCACATAACTGCGAGGTAATATGACACGCTCCCAATCTTGCATATTGAAATGTCTCCATCTCAGGAGCGCGGCGTCGGATTCGACGGCTGTACGTAGTCAAATGGGTTTGTTTATTGACTTTGGTCGAGGTCGCGGCGTGTGGCAGCGCTAATGAAACAACAGTACAGGAGTTAAAAGTGTGCACGAGTGCAAGGACAAGTGGGCTCTGGCGGGCGGGTGACATTCTCCAACAGCCCGAAATCACACCGCGTAGCTTTCAGAAGAACACGAGCCGAACACGTGGGTCAGATTGTGCCGCATTTTAATCAGTGTGACAAAGATTTCTCACACCTGCAGCAAAAAAATAAAAAAAAGTTTCCTTCCTGTGCTTTCTCAATATTAAGCAATCCTTTAATCTCCACGTGCAATCAGCCAGATGGACTTTTATTGATTTATTGTGGTAATGGCTTTACTGTTCACATTAGTAATATTTGAATAAGATCAGGAAAACAGGCCTCAGCTAAGATGAAACACTTAATGAGTCTTTAAAACTAACTAAATAACGCTCATAATTCATTCATTCAATTTCTGCCACTTATCCAGATCCAGGTCACAGTGGCAGCTCAGCCCACACTTCCCTATCCTCGGCCCAGTCCTCTAACGCTTCCTGGGGGATCCCGAGGCGTTCCCAAGCCAGCTGGGAAATATATCCCCTCCAGTGTGTCCTGGGTCTTCCCCGTGGTCTCCTCTCAGTTGGACGTGCCTGGAAGACCTCCCAAGGGAGACGACCAGGGGGGCGTCCTCACCAGATGCCCGAACCACCTCAACTGGCTCCTTTCAATATGAAGAAGCAGCGGCTCTACCGGATAATCGAGCTTCTCACCCTGTCCCTGAGTGTAAGCCCAGACACCCGACGGAGGAACCTCATTTCTTTTGGGTCATTACCCAAAGCTCATGACCATAGGTGAGGATAGGAGCGTAAATCGAGAGCCTCGTCTTCTAACTGGGCTCTTTCTTCACCACGGCGGTCCGGGACAGCGTCCGCAGGACCGCAGTCGCAGCCCCAATCTGTCTGTCGATCTCGCGCTCCATCTTACCGCCACTCATGAACAAGACCCCGAGATACTTGAAGTCCTCCACTTGGTGCAATAACTCTCCCCTGACCCAGAGGGGACAATCCACCCTTTTCCCACAGCTCATAAATGTATGGATAAATAAACCGATTATCTCATTACAATCGTACCCGTCAGTGGGTGGGACATATTAGGCAGCAAGTTGACATTTTGTCCTCGAAATTGATGTGTTGGAAGCAGGAAAAATGGGGACGCATAAAGATTTGAGTGACTTTGACAAGGGCCAAACTGTGATGGCCGGACGACTGGGCCAGACCACCTCCAAAACTGCAGCTCTGGATGTTCCCGGTCTGTTCCCGGCCTGTAGTGGTCAGTACCTGCCGCACTCCGGTTTAATCAGAACGACAGGTGGCACGCTGAATAGTTGAATTTATGTTCGGTACACAACACGCCCATGCCTAATGAACACAGTAAATCCAACCGCCTTGGTGCACAGTGCGCAGCTTTGATTGCTCATATAACTTGGACACGCCCCAAAAGATCAAGATAGGGCCCTGCGTCTCAAAAAGTGATGGATGGGTTTCAACAGAATAAATGGAGAAATGTGGGTCAGGGAAGAGTTGTTTAAAGTTTGGTCTCGATCTGGATCTAAATTTGGACTTCATATGGTTACCTAATAAGATCACAGAGATCTGATGGCTGTTAAATGCTGAAAAAATAAGAAATGCTCCTTTAATTCTGTATTTTGCAGTACTTTTGCAGCTGCTGGGTGCTTTCAGATCTTACTGTACATGTGCTGAGAAACACACCGAGATCAAATCCAAACAGTATCTTTTCACACGAGCTCTGTTTGCTGCATTAAACCAGAACAAATATTCCAATATTCTGCTCAGCTCTGTTTAGCAGTACTTTTGTGCGGCACTTGTAAATCATTTCTATACATTTATTATGTGCCGTATTAGCTCAGCACACGCCTCGGTATCCGTGTCTTTGTACACGCCACAAAAGATCAAGGGCCCTGCCATGTCAGACGTGACACCGTAGGTTGGCGCGCTCCCGCCCGCTCTCTGATGAGATGACTTCATAAGCAAATGAGCGAGAGCCGAGGTGAAAAGGAGAGGGGCCTTTATGTCGTGCGATGAAATAAAATTTAATAACTGAATAAAAATGTAAATAAAGATTTGCTTAAAATGAGTTGTCCGTGAAATAATTCTCTCGTTCCTCCTCCCCGCCCCTCCATCCTTGAGCTAATACTGAGATGAGAGGGGCGGCGGGGGCGGGGGGGGTTATATCACGCCCGTCCTGATGTGGCGTGTGACCTTTTGAAAGGCGCTCGGCGAGGGTTGATTAAAGACGTATTAAATTTGTTTAAATAAACCTCCTTGTAATGGCACATCATTTGTAAGAAGCTATTAGGGAAACGCCAGGGAAAAAATTGCGACGCCGTTATTTGCATGAAAATGTGCCCCGACCGCTCAAATTGAGGAACAACGACGAGAGAGGGGTGACACTTCTATAATTTTCACACCACACCCCACCTTACCCGCACGCCCTCCTGAACGGCGTGACAAAAAGCTGATCAAACCTCCTGTGGTAAAACCATGGGACGGAGGCGGAGCTTATGACACGTAAAGACCTGTCTGTTTTGAGAGATGCCACGCCTCCAGCCCACCTCTCAAAACGCCACCAAATGCATGTCATTCCCAAATGCCCACAAGATTTAACACCTTTGAAAGCAGTGATTAGGAGGCGACAACGCCAGAAAAAAACCCGCCAAAACAAGCCACGTACGACTGAGTGACACGTTATATAAATCTGCTGTCGATACTTTTACAAACATTTCTTCCAGTCCTTTTGTAAACCTTGTGGATAAAGTAAAAACTGCACTCTAGTTAACGGCTACATGCAAAGTCTGTAGCGGATCCCGTGACCGATAAAATTATCTTAAAACCATCTCAAGCTGCCGAGTAGAGGTTAGCATGACGGTCTACGTTATCACGTGGTCAAAACAACAATACAGCGTACTTGTCATGCTAACATGCTAACGGCGCTTTACCATATTAGCATGTCAAATTTTATTTGGGATCAACCTGGATAAATGTTAGCATTCAGATACACAAATAAAAACACATAAATAGCATATAAACATGTCTTGTTACATTTTGCACAGATCTGGATAAAACTGGGAGAGAAAAAAAAAATCATAGCATGCCAGTGTTATCATGCTAACATGCTGAACTAATCATTTAGGAATGTTAGCATGGCCGGTTACATTTGGTTGTGGCGTAACATAACATTTGCTAATGTTTGACTGTCAGATTCGAGTGGATAAATGCCAACGTTAGCGGAGTACATTTCCATCTTTGCACAACTATGCTGCTAACTTACTCGCACAACAATGTGTGTGTGTGTGTGTGTGTGTGTGTGTATGTGTGCGTGTGCCAGTATGCTAATGTAAGTAGTTCAGAATATTATAAGAATAGCCTAACGTTTCAGGACAATTACCAAAAAAAAAAAAAGATGAAGCCACAAACACGCTAAAGCCGTAATGCTAAAATGGCAGCAAGCTAACAGAAAAGGTGTCTTTGGACCGACTGGAGAAAGTTCCAGTGACTGCAGGGAAAGACCGCAACCCAGGATCCTTTCGGGGCACGTAAGACCAACAGGCCAGTTATGATCTTGGGAAGTGTCTGGGATGGTTTCTCTCTGGCTTACCTAGGTTTGCATCTTGTCGACTTAGTGGGGGGGGCGGTGCCCTGTGTGCCTGCACCTATGTAAGCTAGTGGGTGAGCTGCGATGGTGCTACTCTGGGTCCCCCTGCACTGCAAGGTGGATCTGAAGGATGACCTGCACAGCTTTGTCTCAGCCAGAATGCTAATTCAAGTACTTTAGAATATTATTAGTTACTGAATTAGCCAAAGTAGGTTTTGTTCGTGGGAATGAACGGACTTTGTCGCAGGTATTTATGATTTTAAAAACGCTTTTTGCAACAAAAAAAATGTAAACGAGCAGAAAAATGTCATTAACTGGATGCTGTTTGTATCAAAAATGAAGAAGTGATTAGTAAATGTGTGAATTTCTGGGAGGGGAAAAAAAACCACATAATGGTGAAGTTCAGATCCGGCTGCAGACGCATGAAGAGCTTCACGACTCGGCGTGTTTATTTGGAGCTTCTTCGCTGTTGCTTCCTCCTCGACGGGCCCAGGAGGGAGTTTAACTCCAGCCAAAAATGGGGCAGGCAGAAATGAAGGGCTGTCAAAGCCCTGGGAGAGAACTTTACGGCCCCGGCCAACTTTAAGTTGGAGGGATGTGCAGCGGAGCATGAGGCTGGAGCTAAACACGCTGACAGGCAACCGGCTTGGGCAAGAAAGTGGAGATAATTATAAAAATGCACTTTTTGGGGGGGAATAATGGTGCGCTGATCAACTTTAGAAATAAAATAACAGACAGTGAAGTCATCCATGTGTTCTCTGCAGACTCTCCTCCTTTGTTCCATCATCTTAATAACACCCAGCTCCATGCTAGCACTTTAGCCGGCTTTAGCACGCACTTTCAGAGTTTTTTTTTTTTGTGTGTTGTTTCGGCTCGGCGGTTCCTAATTCACTGACAGCATCAGGAAGGACAAAGCAACGGGCAAAACTCACAAACGGTACCGTATGAAAACTTTCTACCCACTTAAAGTGTCCATTAACCTTCAACGCAAACTTCTTTCACTGTTGCTTTATTACATATTATGGTTCTTTAAATGCTTTAGTAAGCCCTACGGATAAAAACGGTACTCTAGCTAACAGCTAAATGCAAATTACAAACGTGTCGTATTACATTCTAGGAAGATGTAGCTAAAAGGAGGCGTCACTGAAATACCAACTTTAGCATGCTAACATGCTAACATGAGTAGTTTATTGTATTAACACAACCAATTACATCCAGATAAATGGGCGGAGTCACTAACATACCGATGTTAGCATGGTAACGAGTAATTAGCATATAAACATGTCACATTACATGCAGGGAACATCTGGATAAAAAGGGAGGAGTCACTGATATACAAATCATGTTACCGTGCCAACATGAGTAGTTTAGTAAAATAACCCGTTATATTTGGTTGTTGATAAACATAAAATGGATTTTTTTTTAAATAGATAAAAGTAGCTAAATATCCATGTTAACAGTAGATTTCTCCCTCAGCATGACCACAAAAGATTTTTTAATGTTTCTATTTTATACTATGGGACTGTTTTATAACTGAACAATTATTAATTTGTACTCATTTAACACAAAGGTAAAACTGAATAAACACTTTATCTGGAGATAAAAGTGGAGGAATTTGATGGTTAAAGTCATTGTTTCCATTCTTATTTTGTGTTCTTGTCTACATTGTATTGCTCCTTATTGACAGTATTTCTGACACACTGAGTTAATATAGTTTTATAAAAAGTTTGTACGTTCCTCCTGTATATAAAATGTTTTAATTATGAAGCACTGCTGGGAAGTGAATTATATCCTGAATATTGAAAAATTTAATTCCTACATCCACATGGATAATTTTCATTCCTTTACAGTAACTGGTCCAGCAGATTTTAATATCCAGCCACAAATAAATTGTACAATAAATTAACTAACTAGCTAACTAACTAAACTAGCTGTTGAGTTCCGTCTTTGGCTTTCACAGACGCGATCACGTGTGCGACGACAGCCACAGCACGATGAGCTTCAGGTAATGAGATTCCCTTATTTTACCCCCCCGTCTGTAAAAATGCATATATAACGTTGTGGAAACAAACTCTTGAAATGCAGACATCAAAACAAACGGAGAATTAAGGCACGGCGCTCACCGCCTTGTTCTCACAGCATGGCCTTGAGCTAGCGATTTTTAAACTGTGCCACCGTTAATTTATGCAAAGATCTGAACTAATTCTTTGGCAAGTGTGAAGCGAGAATATTAACGCAATGTATTTCCTTGTCGATGATAATGCTGCGCTCTTAATTTGAGATGTGCGGTGTAGTCAAACATGAAATGGAAATTTGCCCCAAACTATGTATTTGTCACAGAGTGTCGGATGTGCAATGAGGTTACATGCATCCTTTGCTTCCCACACTCTGAAGGAGAGGTGCGTTTGGAGAAAACTTCAACTTAAAGCCCCAACGCTGAGACATTTTGCTCTCAGTGCAGATTTTTTTTAATGTGTTTGTGTAGATTTCTTCATTTATTCTTGGACCCGGGTCATTTTTTTGTAACCTGTTGTCATATTGTGCAAAAGTGCTTAATATTTTACAGTTAAATGTGGTTTGGCTTTCTTGTTTAAACATCTTCAAAGTCCCATAATCCTGTGTGTACGTATGAACTTTCATGTTTTATGCTCATTTATGCCCACAACAGGTAGTTTCAGACGTCCATGACTCCGTGTGACACGCCCACCTTTTCGGGCAGGATAACGTTCGACTTCCTGAATCCAGCAGTGGTGACATTGGCGTCACTCCCCAACATTCAACATCATTTATGCAACTCTGCTTCAAAATATAACGGCGCCAATTCCAGACAAATATTTCACCTTTGCAAACAAATTTTTGTCTTTGAAATTAATAATTCTACATGAACTAGAAGCAGTGCGTAAAGCCCTGCAGGTGGGATGTCCCAGGGTGGAAGAATCCTGAATCCGCCTTTTTTTCACATAAACAAAATAATCCAATTTTTTTTTTACCCGAACAACCAAATCAAAATTGCCTGGAAGACCTTCCAAAGACCTTTCATATGAGCCAAACAAACCCTCTATCATATGTAGTTCCTGAGATATTCAAAAACAATGTTTCCCTAGCAACCATGGTTACCCTAGCAACCATGTCAACATATCATGAAAGCCCTTCCAAAGGCCTTTCATATGAGCCAAACATCAAGTCTCTATCTTAAGTGGTTGCCGAGATATGACAGAAAGGTCACTTGGCGGGACGTCATAACAGACAGACACGGGGTCGGGCTCCTGGTGGAGTACCTCTAGGTTGTCTGTCCATTACATGGCACATCCAACAATTATTTCATGCCGGCTGATGTACATTCGTGAAGATTTGTTAAAAAAGCTCCATTCTCACGTTCACGGATGTGCGTCCCAGAAGCTCACGGTCTATAACCACGACAAACCGCCGCATTACGGTCACGGTTGTCCACGACTGTGATACATCGCGCCGGAGTTGTAATACGTGACTTGTGCAAAACCAACCACAGCACACCCGCAGGATAAGTTTGGTTCTGCTGGAAAACCTCCAGGTGAAGTTGGAAATGCAAGCAAATATTAAAGTATGTGAAAGTTTGCGACAGAAAATTTGAATTTTTAAAACATCTTCAAAAATCCCACCATGGCAGAAACAAGACCTCGGAACAACGGCGGAATATCTTTGTCCATCACGGAGTTAGAGGCTTATGTGGTTGGAGAAACTGGATTTGGACTTTCTTAAAAAGAACATGCAACATTTCAGCTGCAGTTTGCCAGAAGGCACATGGGTAAACCGAGTCTGGATTTGATCCGTTTTCTTGTTTTAGAATCCTCCTCTACTCCACTCCACGATGAAGCTGAGAATGGAGATTCAACAGGCAAATGTTGCCCCGTTCCCAGTTTCTCCACTCACATCCACAGAAGCCTATAATTCTTTCAGAGCAGTCATGGGTTTCTTGGTGGCTTCCCTCACTAGTGTCCTTTGAGAACTGCCTACTTGACACAGATTTACCATACAGCACCGTACTGGCCAATTCTACGGTAACGGAATTACAACGACAACAATATCTGGCCATATTTTAGCTTCCCATTAAAAATTTTCTCCGATTGTAATTCCGTTACCGTAGAATTACCCTCTTTGTATTTCTTACTGATTCATGTAAATGAAGTCCAAGGCCTGTTCAGCGACTTGGAAATGTTCATGTGTTCATCCCCTGATTGTCTCAAGAAAACTGGCTGTAAAAAGTAATATTTCAATCCTTATATTGAGTATAAAATGCAGCCATCCCAACTTGTATGGGAATGTGTTGCAGGCCTTAAATGCAGGAATGGATGCATATTAACAAATGAAATGAAGCTGACCACATAAAACATGGAATATCTTTGGGTTCATTCTGTCTGCAATGAAATAAAAAAGTAAAAGTAAGAATCAGGGCTTTTTTTTTTAAAAAATCATTTGCATTTTCCATCCCGACTTTCTCTGATGTGCGGTTCTATGTTTTTTTGTTAACCTGTAGTGTTTTGATGTAGATTTGAAATGTACAGTATTGACCAAAGTTATTTTTTTAAACATGTACCAGGTGAGAGAACTATTACTCATTCATTTCCATAAACAGGAAATACTGCTGCATTTCCTGTCATTGGTTAGATTCACTGTGTGTCCACGCAGCTTGCACTGAAAATGGTATAAATGTGACA
>OMMV01172830.1:0-16841 GCA_900302635.1 Chatrabus melanurus
GACGGCGTCAGAGCTACGGCGGGGCCCCGCCGTAGCTCTGACGCAGAAGCATAACGAGGCCTTTAGTGCTCATCAACCATTAGTCCATAGTACCTAGTAGGAGAAAACAAAGGGCCATTCAAAATTCTCCAGATACATGTCATGCAGGTAAATATTTTGACGTTTCTGTGACTGACGTTACATGATTTATAAAGTCCAAAAAAATAGAACATTTGAATGGTAAGGTTAATGAATATGTCTATTAGCTTTAGATTATCATGAGGTAAGGCCTTCATCTTCATAATAACATATAGAAACCTAAAATTAGTCTTCATGGTTATCAGATGAGGCATACCCAAAAAAATGCATAATATTAAGCTTTTTTGCTAATTATTTTGACACAAACTTTGGATGGGCGGCATTTGATACAAAACAGACAATACAAAGTGTCCTATACAAATTTACAAACTTAAAGGCATACTCTAACCATCCTAAGTAGTTTCTAATCAATTTGGGGAGTTTTATTTTTTTCCCTCATGTCCACCTATTTGTGGAATTGGCCTTCATAGGATCTTTTAAATGAAGCACTGTACCTCATCTACACTCAGTGTGAACCCTCAATTTATTCAGCACTGTAGTTCACATTTCAGATGGCCATTTGGTCCGTTTGTTCAGTATGCATTCTCACCACAATGGAATCGTACCAGGATTCACTTGGAACCACTTGAAATCTCACTTTTTCTGCACCAGAGTTGAAATCCTTGCTCATATCTCCCTAAATGAACCAAACTATCCAAAGAAATGGACCACAATCTGACTGAAATTGGTCAAATATAGTTTGTGTGAAAGCAGCCATAGTTGTGGCACCTTTGACTGCAATCAGTGTGGCGTACTCTCGGATATAATGGGACAGCCTTGATGTGGGGATTTCTGGTTGGGGAAGGGTCATTTTGGAGACTTCAGATCCAACATCAGTGGACAGCTATTTTCAGGTCTGTGCAGAGATGTTCAATATGGTTCAAGCCCATGTTGTGGCTGGGCCACTCTACAACATTCAGAGTCGTACTTAAGACACTCCTATGTTGTGTTTAAGGTCATTGTCATGCTGGAATGTTTAAGTTGAAGATACATCTGGATTCTGCTCCATTTATCTTTCCTTCCAGTTATTCTCCTGGTCCCTGCTGTTGTAAAAACAACACCAAAGCGTGATACTGTCATTACAATGCCACAATGATGAGTGACGCTTGGTTTCCTCCATACACAGCGCTTATGATTGTGGCCAAACGGTTCAAGATTGGGTTAACCTGAAAAGTCCATGCTCCCTGTGTCTTAAGGAGGAGAGACTTCAGCTGGCCACTCTGACATGGAACTCTGAGGAGTGTGTGTTGATGTTCGTCTTTCTGGATGTTTTCCCTCATTTCCACACAGGTACTCTGAATTTTAACCAGAGGAACCATCAGGTTCTTCATCACCTCTTACCAAAGACCTTCTCCCCAGTTGCTCAGTGCAGTGAGCTCCAGAAGAGCCATGTTCTGTTTACACATTTTCAAGGCCAATATATTCTGGGAACCCTTTAACGAAACAAAAAAGAAAAATTGTGCTCGAGACAAACCTGTATCCAGTCTCCGAGGGCCTCACTGCTTAGTTCCTACTGTGGTAACGGCCAAATGAAAAACTATTTATACACAGATGTACACCGTTAACAAATCAATCACACACACACACAACTGATTTGACCACAGAAGGATTCCAAACAATGTTGAGAAACATCTAAACTGATTTTCAATGGAGCTGAATTCACCGGAGTTCAATTTTAAGAGCAATAGTAATGGATTTTGAACATTTGTGCAACCATTACATTTCAGGTAAAACATTTGAAAACATCCTGTTTTCATTTTGTTACTCTGGGGTATTGAGTCTTGATTGACGAGGGGAAAAAAGTCGTTTAAACCATGTCAGCATAAGGCTGCAACATAAAATGTGGGCAGAAAAAGGTCTGACCATTTTTTGAACACGCTCAACTCGTACTACCTCAAGGGTAAGCACAAGAATGAACAGTTTAACTTCCTGCAGAGAGCGACATGAGTCATCCTCATGGCAGTGGTAGCTGGGTATTGGGTATGCTGGCCTTGGAAAAAGACAACAGCACTAATGCTAAAATGATGAAAGCCTGTTATAATAATGGAGGGAAAGCAACTTGCTTAAATTGAGACAAACGTATTTTCTCATATTAACCTTCTGGTCACAAGCTCACTTCTCTAACCTTTAGGGCACCACCTCTTAAAAGTGCCACAGGTTCAATCACCAAACAGTCAAGAAAACGTGAAAATATGAGAGAACAGCACCCAGTTCACTGTCATTGCCATCAATAACGTGTCCTTGAGCAAGGTTGTTCCTAGTGTGTCGTTGAGCAACTTGCATGCCAGCACCCTGACATCAGTTTGCAATCGCCTGTTCTCCTCCCAGAAGGCAGGGGGAGAACAGGTGATGACCAGGGTGAGTACAGGTGATGACCAGGGTGAGTGGGTTCCTTTAAAATACAGCTGGCTTTCTTTTGGAGTCGACCAGTGTAAATATCTCTGAGGGAGGGCAGTGTCGTACCGATGGCATGCTGTGATATCCGCACCACCTGCTGCAGGTCCTTCCTGTTCTCAAAGTAAAGCCTCTGTTGGACCTTCCCCACCTGCTGGGAGATGTGTGTGGTCCAGGTGAGGTCAGCCGGGATGAGCACACCGAGGAACTTAAAGCTCTCTACCTCCTCCTCGTGTTTGTAGAAGGCAGAGTGCTCAGTGTGCTTTGATTTTCTGAAATCCACCATAATTTCCTTGGTTTTTATGTTTAAGTCCATATTATTGTGACAACGCCATTCTGACAGATGCTGAACCTCCTCCCTGTAGACCGTCTCATCATTGTCTGATATCTGTCCTACGATGGTGGTATCATCAGCAAATTTGACGATGGTGTTGGTAAGGTGAATAGGGAAGCAGTCATGGGTGAAGAGGGAGTAGAGGAGGGGGCTGAGGACACACCCCTGTGGTGTACCAGTCTTCAGGATGAGAGTGGATGATGCGTGATCTCCCATCCTAACATTCTGAGGTCTGGTGCTCAAGAATGTGACTGGCTAATCTCAAGGCAGATTACTCCACAGGAAAGGAGCACAACCGCCTGGCCTTTTGAAGGAATCTTCTCTGGTCAGATGATACAAAAACCAAAGTGTTTTGGCACAATGCTCTGTATGGAATAAAAGGATGACCATCTTAATCCAAAGATTGCCATCCTAACTGTGAAACGGCGGGGGGGGGGCAACATTACTTTGTGTTGGTGTTTTACTGGAAAAGAAACTGGTGCACTCCATAAATGACAGAAAAACTCACAAGCAACCTCAACATATCAGCCAGCAAGATCAGCTTTGACACAAGTGGACTATAATCCAGTGTATCTCTCAAGTTGTGACATAAAGGTGTGTATGTCATAAGTCCAAAGTAAAAACGACGGTCTTTATCAGTTCTGATCAATAGAATGTGTTATTATCCCAGTAAGATATTCTGAGAAGCTTGAGGAAGGCCAGCTCCCGTTTTACACCATATCGTGGCGGCTGAGCCGCAGAACTGCTGTGGCTCGCGCGCACGTACGTGTATTTGCACTGGCAGAGTTTCTGTTGCGGCGCTGGTGTAGCCAGCTCAATCTTTCCACGCCATTCGTCTTTGATAATGGTTTTCTCCAACACCATCTTCTGGCAGTAATCGGCCGTGTTTTTTGGGGGGGGTTTTTTTGTGATTTTACAGGACACTAATCGGCCATTTTTGTTTTGTTTGTTTGGTTTTTTTAAGTGATTTTACAGGACACTAATCGGCCGTTTTTAGTTTTTTTTTATGATTTTACAGGACACTAATCGGCCGGTTTTGGTTTTGCTACAACAGTAGCTTAGGTCAAATTTCTGGCAGAATCCTTCAGTTTGTGAAAAAGGTGTGAAAATGTGAATTCCGGTGCAGTTTTTAACACACTTTCATATAAAAATGGGACACACGTCATACAGCCGCCATCATAAAACAAAATTGCTCATATTTCAGCTCCCATGAAACAAAGTTGTTTTAATATTCTATTCCTACGTTTTCACACACAGGCAATCAAATGCAATTGATGAGAAGATATCTTTTAGTTTTGAGGATGAAGATGGAACATATCAGTGCTGAAATATATAAATAATTGTGATAATTCAGAGTCATTTTCTCAGAATGAAGAATCACTTAAAACAAAGTCGAGGCAATGTGGTGCAACTGTCTATGGTTCACTGCACCTAAATGATCCCTTGGAACTTATCGACAAAGAGTAGGGGATAACCCTGTTTCCAGCTTTTTGTTTCTGCCGGGTTTCTGGCACGATATCTTCCAGGTGCGACAAAGCGCCGTAAAAACTCAATTCGGAATGTAGAAAAGTTACACCACAAAATATCGGTATTTAATCATTTATTCCAGGCACAATATTCATTGTGTATTTGTATCTGTGAAATACAGCCAGCAGACATACACAAGACGTGATCATGTTCAGGATCATACAAGAGCTGAAATATGAACAAATTTGTTTTGCGATGGCGGCCATTTTGAAAATCAAGATGGCAGCCTGAATAATGCTTGTATGACGCGTTTCCCATTTTTATGGGAGTGTTACAAACTGTACCAAAATGCACATTTTCACACTTTTTTTCACAAATTGAACAATTTTTATCTAAACGACTGCACTAGAAAGCACACATCGTGTTGAACGTGTTATAGTGTATAAACATAAAAATATAAACACATATAGACTTACCATCTGAACCAACAGCTTTTGCTTTTCTAGATCAGCTTTCTAATCCAGATCCTGTGGGTCATATAGCTCCGTGTGAATTTCATTTAGGACTGTGCAAAAATGTGAAGACCAGAAAATTGAATTGTTTTAACCAGATAGTCACATGACTTTTTTCCGAGAGGTTTTAAAAATGTATATTTTTCATGTCGGTGACCTCACCCTTAATTGGAATAAGCGGGCACAGAAGATAAATGAATGTCGGTGACCTCTTCTACAGAGACAGAAACTACAGTAAAAGGAGTTAATTATTTGATGCTGCTGGTGTTGACGTTAAAATGCCTAGAGATCATTTCTCTGTTTGTCTGCTGCTTGCCACTAGCAGCACACGTGACAAATGGGCACTGGCCCGAATTTCTAGAGGGGTGTGGCAGTCATGATGCAAGACGCATCTGGGAAACTTCCCTTAGGCAGGCAGTGTGCACTGTTACCACGGAAATGAAAAACACACAACACACCGACAGTGCCTCTGGTGCAAAACGGGCATCTCCAAACACTTTGATTCAAATTAAAGCAATTAAAAGGTTATTCCAAATACAAATTAAATGTATGTAAAAGTTTGACCCACTGAAAATCTGATGCAGTCCATCAAAATTTGAAATAAATGTGTCTTAATCATTATTTTGACGAAAAACTCTATAAAGTTGACATTCAAATTGACATAATACATTAACTGTTTGGAAACTTGAAATATGTGAAGTTGGGGAAAATTGTTTTTAAATTTTTAGCCAAAGTGTGTGTAAACTTAACATCAACTGTTAAATAAAACATCACAGAACATGTCACTTGTTAGTTTTTATCCCCCGCCTCCACGTTAGCATAAAGGGAGACATTGTCTTCACGATGTCTGTCCAGCGTTAGCAATTAGACCTCTAATATTTTTTTTCTATTGGCCTAGCTTTATGAAACTTGACAGGTGAATACTTCTGGGTGAATCCTGAACTGAGTTCAACATTTGTGGGAGAAAAAAAAATTCAAATTTCAAACGAAGGATGCGGGGGATGTTCCCATCGCTGATGGGTTCTGGTTTTCTCATTAGTATAATTAATGGAATTGTTTTCCAATGTGACGTGGATGATCACATGAGAGCAAAGAAAGAAAAAGATACTCTGTGTTGCAGAGCCCCTGTTTTGTATTTCGGTTTTGTCCAGTAGGAGGCAGCAATGATGCGCCAATAAGAAATCCTAAGCACTGCACAGACAGATGCAACTTAATTAGAAATGGAAAAAAGGCACAAACATCACATTAATCACAAAGATGTGCACAATTGTGAATGTGGACACAGCCTGCAGACATTTGTTCATAGCAAATTATTTAAAAAAAGGTGTTGAACGTGTTTCATGTTTGGCAGCTAAATGTTACTAACATTATTCAGACATCCTGAACAAACTAAATATGTTTTAGGATAATCGAAGTGCAGGTGTTGACCTATAAAAAACACTGAGCTGCTATGGTTCATTACAAGGCAAGTGAAATATATCACAAAAGAGCCGATGCACACAAATATAAATGAAAGGAACAAAAATATCTGCAACATTAAGCCAAGATGGCAGCATCCAATGAGGCACCAGGGAGCAGAGACAAAATTAAAACCGTCAAAGTAGCTTCTTAAAGAAAATTAAAGCAGATCAAAAGATTTCTTCAATGCCGCGGATGATGGAGTTGGAGAAAGACGGAGTGAAAGTGGGATGATCAAAACAAGAACCACCTCTGAGACTCCGCCCCTCTGTTCACAGACTTTAACAGAACTGATAAAAAGGTCTGGGAGATACAAGCAACACTTATTGTGACTGAAAAAAACCTCCATTGTGAAAAAGGTCAACATTTTTTGTCAGTTATTTCAGAATGTGAACATTTTCAGTTTTGGGGTCTGTTGAGAATTAACACTTTCCAGACACTGATAATATTATCTGCAATCATTAGGGTTGCTTTATAGAGATTGAATCGCTGCAGCAGGAGGAGATTTCAAGCGACTAGTGGACATTCACAGCTATTTCATTTAAACAAGTCTTTAATTGAATTAGCGAGTCTACGGTTTAATTTAAACAGTCAAGATAGACGCACCGAGTCGCAGGAAACCATTTTAGTTTGGCACATTTGTTGTAGAAACACTATATAGTAAATACAGAGTAATTTAGCATTCCTGTGAAGATTGAAGACTACGGATTATTGCTTTTGGCCAAACATGTTCCGTCATGTAAAATGTCCTTTTCCGTCACTGACTTCCTCTCACAACAACAATAAGGAACACTGAATATTCATAATAAACTACACATGTCCATAAATTTGAAAATGTTTCAACATTGTTAACAAGAGTTGGTTAATTGATCGTTACCACAAATATCCCAAAATGGCGTGTAAACTGAGTGCCATCATTTTCTGTCAAAAATTGTCCTTCCTGTCACTTCATAGATTCTGGTAATTTTGCAAGAAAACTTGGAGACATTCAAAATACACATTTCTCTGCCCTGGTTGCTGATGGATATATAGCAATAGAATCATTTCAATTTCCTACATTTATTTCACAGCTTTTTTTTTAATGTCTGTTTTGCAGCCAAATAATAAATTTCATCACATTTGTAAAGTTGTCAGTTTAATTTTGTGAAATTGGTTCAAGGTATTGCCTTGATTCTTTTTTTTTCTGGAATACCTATGATCTCAACATTCAATCTGAGGTGGTTTCATCTGATAAAAAGAAACTATTTTTTTGACTCAGACAAAATGGACCAGAAAATTGAAAACATGCCCACATATTCTACACTCATTACATATCAACTAAAATGTTTCAACCATTTCATTTTAATTTTGATCATTACAACCTACAGCTAAAAAAAAATAGAAAAAACATCTTAAAATATTAGAATATTTCATTTCAAGTTTGAGTAACTCACTATTTATGGACCATAAAAACCATGAATGTCTCAGTCTGGTTCAGTCCACACAACCACAGCCATGCCACAACTACAAAGACGGACCAAATAAGAAAATCAGACGTACGCCACGAGGAGAAACGTGTAAGAGGACAGAAATGTAGGTTGATGTTCTTTGACCATGTGATGAGAGAAAAAAAGAATGAACGAGTTACAAGAATGATAGAAGAGAGAGAGGAAGGTCAAGGTGAAGGTCAATGGGTGGAGTAAGGGAAGACCTGAAGCTGTGAATGGGGAGGAGGTTCAGGACCAGGGTGGACAAAGACATGGGACAAGATCAAGACAAAGGTGAAGAATTACAGACGTAGCACTAATCTTTGTATTTTTGTGTTTGTGTTGGAAACCTCCAGAGGTCTTAAGACAATAATGTGGCCATTTTAAGTTACAAAACATCTAAGAAAATACTAAACTGACATCCCAACTTTTTCAGTGAGCTCCACCCGTCTGATTTCATAGATTATAATCGACTCCACAAGTCATGCAAAAAACCCTCAAAATGCCATCAACTGTAGTCACAAAACACACATCAGTGGCCTGCAGGAAATGAATAAGTCAGTGCTTTACTGTGACAGTCATCACAACAATCAAATCATGCCACTAAAAATACAGTACAGAAAATATCCTAAAACACAACCCCCTCCAAAAGTATTGGAGATCAAAAGATGAATATGAGCAGATCGTTTAGAATGTCCTTTCCTGGTATTTACATCCAGATGTGTTAAACAACACAAAGCATCGTTTGTGTCACAACACCCAATTTTTGGGTGGACAAAAATATTGGAGCAGAAAAGTCATAATTAATAACACTTAATATTTGGTTTCATGTCCTTCACTCACGATAAGTGCATCACGTCTGCGACTCACTGACGAGGCCGGACTGTTGCTTTCTTCTTTAGTTCCGCTCTTCCAGCAGCCTCTTCAAGTTGTTTGTTTCTTCCTTCAGTCTCCTCTTCAGGAGTTAAACGCTCATCTGGATTAAGGACCGGTGACTGACCGGCCACGTTTCCATTAACTGATGGAATGTGACTGCTGCGTTTTGTCTTCTCACGATAACTGTCATTCAAGCGAGAGTCTTGCGAGAACTGTAATTCCAGTAATCATGGCGACAGATGGGTAAGTCCTGCTAAATATTCCCATGTCATCGGTTTTTTTTCCGAATCCAATATTGCCATAACGTGGTCTCTTATAAGGTTTAATGAGCTCTCCAGCTTTTTACCATGCAATGTATTTTAGACTGTCATGTGATGCTTTCTGTACGTCATGTGACCTGTAATAGCGAAAAAAGTGTTTCCATTACACTTCTGCGAAATAAGGCTTTTTTGAATCACCTGTGTTTCTATTAAGCGTATTTTCAATTTGCTACTTCAAATTGCTCAACTTGAAGGTAATGGGAACCGGTCTTTTAAAGATTAGTGAGTCACTAGTGGACATTCACAGCTATTTAAACAAGTCTTTAATTTAATTAATGAGTGTACTGTTTAATTTAAACAGTCAACACAGACACACCCGAGTCTCAGGAAACAACCTGCTAGTCACATGTTCCAATCCTTTGGTTTGCCCCATGATTGGGTGGTCGGATCCAAAAGGTGCATATGTTCTATGTTACGCATCTAGAATTAAACACCAGGAAAATTAAAGCCAACATTCTAGACCGTCTTCTCATATTCATCTTTTGATCACCAACCCAACAGTCTTCAATATATAGCAAAAACATAACTTTTTTGTTCCAGTACTTTTGGAGGGGGCTGGAAGAGTGTTTTCCATCCTGCAGGACATTGATACCACAAACATAGCATTAGTTATAAATTGAGTGATCAAACAACTTGCCAAGAAGAACTTTAGCATCCTCAACGTCAAAATCTCCATCGCCATCAGCATCGTATACCGCCAGTTTACCTACAGCCGGAAAAAACACGAGGGAAGACGTTGTGTAAATCAACAACCAAGATATAAAAACACATTTCAGTTCATCATTCTGCACACAGATTACACACAGACATAGAGACTGTAGAGCAGGTAGCTCAGTGGATAAGGAGCTGGCCTGCCAATATGTAGACCTGGGTTTGAATCCCACTTACACTACCAGTCTGTGTCCTTGGGCAAGACACTTCATCTGCATCGTCTCCGTCCACCCCGCTGTAAATGGGTCCCAGCCTTGGTGTGTAAGGTAGCCTGCGCCAGACTGGTGTCCCATACAGGGTGAGTTGTAGACTTTAATCTGCTTCATGCTACGGAATCCAGAGATAAGCACCGGCACCTCAGGGCCTATATAGGACTTCTTATACATGGATTGAGGAAAAACACCCAAGTTTGTTGGTGTTCAGACACCTTACTTTATCCTGAAGGACTGCTAACATGAGACACAGGAGCAATCAGACGCAGTGATCAAGTTGGTCGTACATGCTGGGGCTGAGTGATATATACTGAGGTCCACAGTATTTCAACTGTCTGGATACTATCTGTATTATATTGGGGGCTTTTAATGGAGGATTTTTGACAGGCTGACCTTGAGCCCAAACGACTCAACAGCGCATCCTCACTGCTGCGGAAGAAAACTTGAATCACAACATAATAATGGAGCAGATTAGGGCTGTAGCTTTGCTGAAAAGTCATATAGCGATTATTTTTTGGGAAAAATTGCGATTGCAATTTGCATTATGGTAAATGTATTATGAGCTTGTAATGCTACAGTCAGGTCCAAAAGAATTTCAACAGTGACAATTTTTGTAATTTTTCCTCTGTACGTCACCATAATAGAGTTGAAATTAAACAAGATGTGCTTGTAGTGTAGACTTTTGGCTTTAATTCAAGGGGCTTAACAATAAATAATGATAATAATCAGGTAAAATTAAAGCATTTGGCGGTATTCCTGTTAAATATGTCACACAACCCTAAAACGAGCTGTGTCAGGTCTAAATTATGTTTATGGCAGGAGAATGTCTGTGAAAACAATCACAGAACTGTTGGATTTTAAAGATGTTTAACATGAAACCTCAAACATGGTACTGGAGTGCACCAGCGGCTAAGGATTTGGATGTTTTCCGTTCGTACGTTACTTGTGCTTCCAAGTGGAGGTTTTGTTTGACTTTTATCATCTTCACAGTACGGTTTGTCTCTCTAACATGCTGGCTTTCACTTGGAGAGTTTCCTGTGAAATAGACCATTTTTAAGTTAATTAAGCTTTCAACATAAAACTTTCTTGTGCTAAAGTAACATACGTAACAGTGTCCGCTCTGTCACATAACCCACACTCCAGCTTTTCATTACACAAACTAAAGATTTCATGAATTCAGTCAAGAACACCTTCAGCAATTTAGTAAAGGCGCAGTCTCACTAGAACATTTACCCCAGCGTTTGGTGAACGCAGGGCAAAGTCGAGAAAATTGGCCAAACATCAGCAAAAATCACATTGCCAGAGTTTTGTAGCGAACCTCTAATGCAGCTCGGCGTTCCACAACATGGTGCTAGTGGAGGCCGGCGGAGGCGGGCGTTAGCCAGCATGCCATTAGAACAAGTGGGACTTTTGCCAACGTGGCACCGTGCGGGAGAGGGGGTCGACAACACCACTGTCCAGTGATTCTGAGCAGGCAGGGCGAAGCAGCACCCAAACGTTAGCCAGCGTAGACGATCGCAACAGTAACTTAACCTAGCATAGGCTAGCGTAAGGAACTTTGTCCTAGCGGAGATTAACTTTCTCTAATGGTCTCCAACACGAGAGGTACGTCGCGTTGAAAATTGTTGAAAATTATTGAACGCAGTCGACGTTCATCAGCGTAGACCGGTGGAGGCCAGCGGACACCGATGTTTTTTAAATGCGTTCATCTATGTTGGCTCAAACGTCCAGGTGAGATTATGGCTTAAATGATCAATTTTGGAGAATTTTATATACATTTTTCACTTGAACATGGACACAATGTTACGCACGTTACTTTTCTGGAGTCCCCAATTCTGAGCTATGTCGTTTTTGTACTTTTTAAAAAGCAGCCACTACTTTTCTGATTTTGGTACCATTGATATATTAGCTTGTAAAAACAAGAAAAAAATTCATTGTTTTGGTAGTTACACTTGTGCACTCCGGTAAAACCAGTATGCACAATATGAATAGCAAAGTCAAAACTTTAAATAAACAAAAAATAAACTAGCAGCACATATTGTGTTATCCTTTGTAAACAGCAAATCCTCGTGCAGCTCTGGGTAAAACTCTGCACCAGATAACCTCATGACCTAAATAGTGAGGTCATCTGGTTCCAAGCGAGTGCTTTCGAGTCAGCTGTATGTCGTGTCCACATTTTGTGTGTCTAGCTCAAATAATATATAGTCTCTACGTACGGGGTTAATATAATTCAAAAATAGAAAGAAAAAAATAAAGTTTAGAAAGGTTGAATGAAGGTCAATCATTGAAGTCCTGAAATCTAATAAAAATGGTTTTCTGAGGTTGAAAATTTTTGAAGGCTCGTGTTGGCACAGTATTTTGAGAGGTGGGAAAAAAATTAAAATCTTTGCAAACATTTCATATTTCAGCTTTTCTTCTTCACAGCGGCATCACTCTTTATACAGTGTTTCACAAACACATTTTTTGCCATTACAAATTTGTTGCCGTTCTCCTGGTGTATCATTTCATGTTCCAGGTTTGAACCCTTATAAATTGGGATCTGAAAACTGTTGCACATTACTGAAAAAAAGCTCTGAAGGTTTGAAAGCTTGAAATCTACTTGCAATAAAAAATGTTCTGCAAAGTATAAAATACTTTTGAAGGCATGTATAACATTTTGACATGCTGAAAACGTTTTTTTTCCAAATTTCTGCAAAGATTATTACCTCTGCGAAGGAGGTAATGTTTTAAGTGCTGTTTGTATGTTTGTCTGTCAGCAGGATTACACAAAAACTACAGAATCGATTTCCATCAAACTTGGTGGAGTTGAGGGCATGGCCCAAGACGGAACCCATTATTAAAGGTGTGGTAGGAGATCATTTCTGAAGATTCTTTTTTTTTTTTTTGGCTATATTACTTGAAATCCTCTTTACACCCCATGACCGCAACCAATTAAATGCTTTGAC
Source organism: Chatrabus melanurus (assembly GCA_900302635.1). NCBI lineage: Eukaryota > Metazoa > Chordata > Actinopteri > Batrachoidiformes > Batrachoididae > Chatrabus > Chatrabus melanurus. The sequence goes on from OMMV01172830.1 coordinate 12,813, forward strand.
ATCAAAATGAAAAATAAATGTCCCTGTGGAAGCCGCAGGGCTGTAAAAACCTCTGTCAATCATCTTGTTAGTTTTGCGATTTCAGATAAATAAGTGTTCAATAAAGTTGTCAAAAAAAGGGGGAGCGGGGGGGGGGTTGCATGTTAGCGAAATCCAGCAAGCTAGTTGCACGCTGGTGGAGAAAGAACCAGCAACAACTGTTAGTTGCAAAAGAAAAACAGTTTTTGAGAAAGTTACCACCAGCACCAGAAGAAGGGCAGATGCAGCAAGATCCAAAACCCCAGTAAACATCACCGTTGCTTTTCAACCGTGGTGACAACACATTTGCTCCACACCCGACCTCGCCACGTCCCAGGGGCGTGGACCAGAAAGCCCTTCAAAGTGAACCAATGATGGCCTCATTTCTGCTGGACAGGTCAGTTACTCATGCTCGCAAGGATGGATGACTGAACGGGCCCAGGGGCCCTGTGGGGGGGGCTTTTCCTGTCTGCGCCCAAGTGCCCACTGGCTCATAGTCCGTCCATGCATGCTGGTACCATGTTGGTATCTTAGCTTTGAACGGGACGAGTGGTGATGGAGGTTATTTCTGTGTTTTGTAGTTATGAGAAGAACGTTTCCAGTTCTTCGTACCTGTGAGCAGGCACTCTTACTGGTTTTTCCAGGATCTCCTCCCACCTCCTATCGCAGGGCCAACACATATAGACAGACAAACACATTCACACTTTCACTCACATCTACGGTCAATTTAGTCACCAGTTCACCTAACCTGCATGTCTTTGGAAGTGGGAGGAAGCCGGCGCACCCAGAGGGAACCCACACAAACACGGAGAACATGCAAACTCCACACAGAAAGGACCAGGACGGAAGCGAACCTGAGACCTTCTCGCTGTGAGGCAACAGTGCTAACCACTAAGGCACCGTGCCGCCCCATCATGACACATTTCAAAAATATATTTAATTCAGTGCTGATCCCTATAAAGAACAGATTTTATGGATCAAAATATGCATTTTAATGTGGTGCATTTATATTGGGTGAGCGTAAGTTAAATGGGGATAGAAACCTGCAACTCCATTATTTATTTTTATTATTTTTTTTTATTTATTTATTTTTTTTTTTAAATCACATACTATGTGCATACAAACATATTTCTTTCTAATGGAGTGAACACAGCAACATGATAAAAGTACCTATGAACTTTGTAAAAATGGCACATTATGAACATAGTGAGCAGATTCAAAGTGTATTTTAACACTTGAAAAAATAATAGAAGAGCTTCTTCAAACTAATTAGGTGCCGAAAAAAAGTTATAAAAAGGTTAACAAAAAAGACTGCGCTTTGGTAGAGGGGTTGAACAATTCTTCCTGAAGAAGGCTGACGCCGAAAGGCGTTGAGGTTGCAGGTTTTAGTCGTTACTTGCCAATTGAATAAAGGCATTTTCAAGAGTGCCTTGGTTTCTATTTTATTTTCTTTAGTTTTGCATTTTAACATTTTTATCACCTCAATAAAGATGGGGTTTTTGTGTGATGTAACAATTTTCACTGTGCATATCGGGTTTTTTTTTTCTTCTATGGTTTGAGAAGAGAGTGGTAATCCTGGGCCACTGAGTGGAGGGGGAGTGGTCTTTTAATAATCTGAAGTCAAATTAGCATTTGAGGGGCTGTTTTTGTTACATTTGTCACAGAGGTCTCAAACACGCTGTGTCAGGCCTAAATGATGTTTATAGTACGAGAATGTCTGTGAAAACACTCATAGAATTGTGGGACTTTGAAGATAATTAAGGTGTAACATCAAAGACATGGAAATGGGAAAGGTAGATAAAAGCTGGTTTTGCACTTTATGACTTCGATAATTTTATTTGATCAAGACAATTTGCATTTTTAAGTCTGCTCTCTGAAAGTTAAAACCTGCATAAAAACTTTATGAATCAAAGATTTTTACACAGTTTTAAATGTTTAACAAATCTGTGGCTGTTTAATTAGTGATTGTTAGGCTTAAACAAGCATGCAGCATAAAAGGCCGCTTGTTCACGCTACAGAATCAATTTTAGATCATATTTCAATGACTTAAGTTATGTCTTCATGTGAAAATCACTTTGTAGCCAGTTACATCCATAGGAAAAGTTTTGAAGAGGTGTTTGACTAACATGTGGAGCCCAGTAGAGCAGGAAAAACCCAGAGCTCTGATCACCTTTTTGAACAGCCTCAGCACTGCTGCGCTGATCAGAGTGCTAAAGATGCACCAAAGTGATTACAGCTTTCCAAATTGATGAATATAAAGCATCATTTTGTCAGCATTATTTTTTGGTGTCATTATTAAAAAGGTGCTGTCAAAATAAATAAATAAATAAATAATAATAATACTCCTGTATTATTATTAGGTGATATACCGGCAGCCTGTCCAGAGTGTACCCCGCCTCTCGCCCAATGACCGCTGGGTTCCGGGTTCCAGCCCCACCGCGACCCTTAACTGGAATAAGTGGACGGATGGATGGATGCAGGAGACAGAGCTGAAAATTCTGTGATGGTCCTTGGGAGTGAAGACGTGAAGACGATGGACAGGATTAGGACTGAACATATCAGAGGGACATCGCAGGTAGAACGATTTGGAGACAAAGTGAGAGAGGCGAGATTGAGATGGTTGATGCATGTGCAAAAGAGGGACCCAGGGTATATCGGGAGAAGGATGCTGAGGATGGAGCCAGGAGGAGAAGAGGGAGGCCAAAGAGGAGGTTTATGGATGTAGCGGGAGAAAACATGCAATTAGTTGATGTGACAGAAGAAGATGCAGATGACAGGGTGAGACAGAAGCGGATGAATTGCAGTGTCAACCCCTATAAGAGGAGCAGGGGAACAAAGAAAAAGAGGAACACCAATAACAACAACAACAAATGCTGTGAGATCTTTACCTTGCAAGGCTTCAGACAGATTAATTTGTAAGCTCTTAGCCTTGTCTGCATGCAAAGAACAAAAACACAGGAGTTACAGCCAAATCAAGACATTAAACAGGTTTAAATTGTGTATTAAATGTAAACACAGACAACACGATTCACATAAGTAGGTGTTTACGGTGACAGGTTATTCCTATAAACAGTAAAAAAAAAACATGCACCAATACATCTTACTGAAACAGACTGATTAACAATAAAAAATAGACTGGAACTACTAACTTCATTCAGTCATTCATTTTCTGAACCAGCTTATTCCAGTTAAGGGTCACGAGGGGGGGGCTGGAGCTTATCCCTGCGTTCATTGGGCGAGAAGCGGGGTACACCCTGGAGAGTCTATCACAGGGCATTCATTCATTCATTTTCTTCCGCTTACCCGGGTCCGGGTCGCGGTGGCAGCAGACTGAGCAGCTCTGCCCACACTTCCCTATCCTCGGCCAAGAACTGTAACTCTTCCTGGGGGATCCCGAGGAGTTCCCAAGCCACCTGGGAAATATAATCCCTCCAGCGTGTCTTGGGTCTTCCCCGGGGCCTCCCCCCTTTATTGGACGTGCCTGGAAGACCTCCCTAGGGAGACGACCAGGTGGCATCTTCACCAGATGCCCGAACCACCTCAACTGGCTCCTTTCGATACGAAGGAGCAGCAGCTCTTCTCCCAGTCCCTTCCGGATAGTCGAGCTTCTCACCCTGTCCCTGAGTGTATGCCCAGACACCCAACGGAGGAACCTCATTTCCGCCACTTGTATCCGCGACCTTGTTCTTTCGGTCATTACCCAAAGCTCATGACCATAGGTGAGGATAGGAGCGTAAATCGACTGGTAAATCGAGAGCCTCGCCTTCTGGCTCAGCTCTTTCTTCACCACAACGGTCCGGCACAACGTCCGTAGGACCTCAGACGCAGCCCCAATCCGTCTGTCGATCTCACGCTCCATCTTACCCTCACTCCTGAACAAGACCCGAGTTACTTGAGTTACTCTCCCCTGACCCAGAGGGGACAATCCACCCTTTTCCGGCAAAAGACCATGGTCTCAGATTTGGAGGTGCTGATCCTCATCCCAGACGCTTCACACTCGGCCTCAAACCC
>OMMV01172831.1:0-10470 GCA_900302635.1 Chatrabus melanurus
TCATCCCTCTCTGCTGCAGATTTGATATAGTTGATATATAACTCATCTGCTGTTAATGGTCATGTATGCTCACATTCACACATAGATGCATGCATGTGCATATACAGTCAGGTCCATAAGTATTTGGATGTTGCCACAATTTTTGTAATTTCACAAAAATTGGTGTATAAAAACGGCGGTAATTCCAAAATGGAATTATAGCCATTTTTACATATAGTCCCTCTGTTTTCAGAGGCCTTAAGTAATTGAATACAAGTCATCACTTTCACAGCCATTTTTCTTTAGACAAGTCAGGGGATGGACACATGAACATTTCCAACTCACTGAATATATCTTGGACTTTATTTACATCAGTCATTCAGAAATACAAACAGCATGATACTGTATGGTAAATCTGTCTGGAATGGACAAGAAGTAGACTAGTGAGGGAAGCCACCAAGACAGCCAGACAACTCTCAAGGACTTATATTTCTCAGATTACTTGTGGCCTCTGAAAATGGACAGACTGTGTATAAAAATGACCATAATTCCAAAATGGTTAATGCAATTTTTTTTTTTTATTAAACCCCTTCAAATAAAGCTGAAAGTCTACATTACAAGCACATCTTGACTGTTTCATTTCAACTCTACTATGGTAGTGTACAGAGGCAAAACAACGAAAACTGTGTCACTGCCCAATTACTTATGGACCTGACTGCAAAGTCAGACCACTAACTGTTAGCACTTAGCTGCTTTCAGTTAACGTCGTCTTACCTCTTCAGACTCACAGGATTATCGCCCTTTCACTAGAGGTCGTTAACTCATAACCACAGGTCCCATTAATCGTCTCACTACAAATACTTCTGTCTCCATTCGTCTCTGCCTTCACTTCCCCCATGTCTTACCCCCACTTAACCATCTTGGACTCATTTCCCACTAACCCAGTAACTTTGAGCCTGCCCCACCACCTGCACTCCCCATTAACAACCAGCAGTCTCCAATGATGAGCATGGCACCGTCTTAGTCACAGATGTATGAATAAAGTGAGCGATATGTAGTATTACAGAGGGTACTTTTGAAAACAATGGACAAAAAGCATGTGTTGATGACCTGAACTTAGCATGACTATATTCCGTGGATGGATACGTATTTGAATAGAAGTTGGACTCTGTACCAGGCTAGGCTAACTGTGCTACTGTCTACGGCAGGTGGTACCACGATGCCAGAGACAACGACCTCTGAAGTGAAAACCATCCCAGGTGAGGCGAAAACTCCTACTAGAAAACTACTATGAGAGCTGAGATGTGAAGTGAACTGATGGAGGTTGATTTTAAATTCATGTCCAGCTTTGTTCACGACTGCCAGCTGAAGGCGTTTGCTGTCCTTGAGTGTTTGTCTGTTATTAAAGCTGATGATGCGGCCCTGAGAGGCTCCTGCTGTCAGAGTGAGGGAGGTTGTGTGATGCAGGCCTCGCTGATGATTAGCACTGGCGCTCTGCTGCTGCTTTCTCAGCATAATCACTAATCACTGGCCCGACAGGCACACACTAAACAGGGAACAACACAGGAAAGCACAATGCAAATGACCACAGGAAATTAGGTATGCTCTGGGGCACATGCATGGAGGCAAGTACACACACATATCGTGCTGTCTCCCATCATGAGTTGACGCGGCAGCAGCTAGCTGAGAGGGTGTGCCCCAGTCTGACCTTGGCTAATGGACCATAGGTTCCACCCAGCCCTCTTCACTCCATCAGCTGGCTGTCGCTGTCATCCGCTGACGCTCGAGCTGTAGTTAAACACGAAAGTTGAGGTGTATCATCTGGGAGTAAACGCTTATCTGTCTGACTTTTCTGATGAAGAACCTCAAACAATTCCATGTTGTTGCATATGTGCATGCACCCAAGTGTCATTGGATGTTGTTTCTGTTGGAATTTGCTGAGAGTGTTTTTGTTTTTAGCATAGACTGTACATATAAAGGACAAACCCTCCATGACGTCACCAATAGTGTTTCAGAAGAGCAGGTGTGAAGCTCAAATGTCACCATCTTGGCAGTGCTTAAATCCGCCCAACTTTGGCGGAGCCTGAACACCCCCCACCCCCCAATCTAGAAGTTCCCAAGAAAGCTAAGGCTGACAGGCTAACTTTGGTTCGGTGGTTCGGGTGTTTGATTAACACACTTTTTTTGCGAACTGGGCAGTAGTTTTCATAACAGGTGGTTTGAGGCAGGTCAAAGTATGACCACCATATTGCCTCAGTAAAAGTGGCATCAGTGGACCTAATGTCACCAAGCTACCGCTACCTGCTGACAGTGATAATGGTGCTAACATAGAAATTAAATAATACTAAAATTTCACTCAAAGGTAATACTGCAGCACAGACTTCTTAGATGGTCTGTTGTACAGTAGTCTATACAATTAACTGCACAGCAAGCCATATTATCTCAGATATTTGTAATAAAATGCTCAGAAAAAAAACATACCATATTTTCTGGAGTATAAGTTGCAGTTTTTTTACTAGTTTGGGAGGTCCTGCGATTTATATGCTGGTGCAACTTATATGTCAAAAACGCATGTGTCCGTGACACATAATAACAATAATAATAATAATAAATAACAATAACTTTATTTTCGTAGCACTTATCCTGGGAATCAAAGCGCAGAACAAAATAAATACCAATAAGAAAACTACAATACAACAATACACACAAATCCCAACTCAAAGACCTGATAAAAAATAAAAAAAAATTTAAAAACAAGCCAATATTGCTTGTCTTGCTTTTGGCTTAATGCTGCACTCACCTTTTTCTTGTAGTGTTTCCAACGCCTTAGCAGACCATCCGTGTGCATCTCTCATTATCCTTTGTCCACACGTCCTCAAATAACATCCAATCTATTGTCCAATGCAAATGTTTGTCCATTATCATTATTTTTGTAATTGAAAAATACTAACCCTAACAAACAGCTGAGGCTTTGCTGTGCACATGGCCTCCATTGAGTTCCTGTCCATTGTTAAACTCACCCCTGGGAAATAAGGAGTCACAAAGTGAGTTCCACACACAGAACAAAGGTGCAACTTATACTCTGGTGCAACTTATATATGGGTTTTTACTCTTCAAAATGCATTTTTTTTTGACAGATGCGACTTATACTTATACTTATACATGGTTTGTCCACAGCAGCTAGCAACCACTGCTAGCAGCTTCTACTAGCGGGGTTCTGGAGTCCAGTCTGGACTCCACTTGCCAGTGCACAGCTGTCATTCTAAGTCATTATTCATAACTTTATGCCTTAAAATATCTTAAGCTGATAAGTTTTTTTTTTTAAATCACCCCCAGTACAGTTACTATGAAGGGGGAAACTGGCTATAGAGACCAAAATCGTGTTTTGCTCCAGGCTGTAAATATGTTTATTTCTGCTGTAAAGTTGGGGATTTTAACATGGGCTTCTATGGGGAATGACTCACTTTTGGAGTCAGCCTCAAAGTGGCCATTCAAGGAGCTGCAAGTTTTTTTGGTTTTTGTTTATTTTCACTTCCGTATTGGCTTCCTTTATCAGCACCAGGGGTTGGGGCTTGGTTTTTTATTTTTTTTATTTTTTATCAAACAACCATGTGAGTCATGTGGCCGCTTCTCTTATCCAGAGATTGTTGGTTGGCTCAGTCAAAAATCTCCCAAGTATGAGGGAGGGGAAAAACACCCAAAGCCACTTTAATTGGGAATGGGATTTCTTAACAAAAAAGTGGCTTGGCATCTAAGCTGTGGTTCCTCGCGAGAATTCCATCCTTTGTGTTTAATGAGTAAATAGAGCTGTTGCCTGCAGAAGCCTGTTAAAACCTTCCATTTATTAAAGGGAATATTGGCTCATATATTCTTTCATTTGGAGCGCCTCGTTGTACCTCTAAAGGCATCTCGGGCTGTTGCTAACATCCCAAACATCTTACTCCCTTGTGTTTCTTGGAAGTATTTCTTCATCTTATTTGAGCAGCAGGACTCACTTGCTGAGCTCCCACACATTTTCTTACCTCCACAGAGCTTTCTGCAGCATGGCGTGTGTCTGTGGGGGACGCCGTTGTTGGAACAGGGCCTCGGCATGGTTACCGTAGCTGTCTTCAAGCCTCAAGTCCCTGCTCTCATTAAAATCTGGAGCTCACTATGGGATTCTGACTTGTTTCTTTCTGAATTGGGGAACATGTCCAGATCCTGTCTGTCCCCATCGCTATCTTTATATCTGTTCTTAGTGTCAACATATGCTGTAACTTTCTTTCTATACCATATCATGTTCCTTGCAGGAGATCAGTGACTATAACCAACAAATGCTCTCTTTCTTATGTGGGCTGTAACTTGTTTTCAATACCAGTTCTCCTCCACAACTCCGTTTCTCCCTCCTGAGTTAACTTCTTTTTTCTTTTTTCTTTTTTAAATCTCCCTTCCAGCTGTTGGATTCTCAGTTCACGTCCTGCAGATCTTTGCTGCCCTCTAGTGTTTGTAGCTGATCAAGATGAGTAGCTGATGTTCAAAAGTGTAGCCTGCAGGCATGTCCCGACAGGCCCTCCGGTCATTGTTCAGATAAAGCCCAGTACTCATCCAACTTTATAATAAGGAGAATGATGAAATGTGATCCTGTGACACACCTGACACTGAGCTCCTTCAACTCCTCTGCAGATTTTCTGTGGTTTGCATGTGACTTCGGCTGGGCCAGTGACCCATCCTTCTGTAGCTGGACATCAGAGGACACTGGCTCTAAGTGGCAGATCCAGTCCAGTGGCACCCCAACCCTCAACACTGGACCCAATATGGACCATACAGGTGAGGGCCTTTAGGGTTGGCAGTAACCTTATGGAGTTAAAATCATTGAGTGTTTATTGGTCAGTCATGCAAGATTTTTTTTTTAATCTGACAGGTGGATCAGGGAACTTCATCTATACCTTAGCGACAGGTCCTCAGGAGACAGAGGTGGCTCGGCTGATAAGCCCTGTGGTCAACTCCCCAGATACGGACCTGTGCGTGTCCTTCTGGTACCACATGTTTGGGCCGCACATTGGCACGCTGCATATTAAACAGCGTAAACAGACAGTCGATGGGCCGGCTGACATCCTGCTGTGGACAGTCAGTGGTCACCAGGGCAACCGCTGGAGGGAAGGTCGCGTCCTTGTGCCAAGGGCGACTAAACCCTATCAGGTACATGAAAATTGTCCTAGCTTTTGCAACATGAAATTTAATCATTTCTTCATAGTTCTGTTTTAAGACAAAAATCCTGCTTGTTTTTTTCCAAGGTTATAATTGAAGGACTCGTGGAGAGAAAGAGCTGGGGAGACATTGCTGTGGATGACATTAAGGTTCTCAATGGTCTCAGCATGGCTGATTGTAAAGGTGAGGCTTGTTCAGAATTACCGATAATGCAGCCTATGAACTAAATAATGGATAGCCTTCACTGCGGTTTGATTTGTTTTGTGACAGTGTAATTAATTGGAATCTCTGCTTGAACAGATCCTGATGTACCCACAGAGCCAATGCTCCCAGAAGATCGTTTCAATGAAATCAGTAAGTCATTCAAAGGAAGGCATTATTTTGCATTGGGTATAAACAATAGAGACACAAGAAGAAAATTCCTGATTACATTTGCGTGTGTGGAACATATCAAGGAGACAAACAGAACTGCTTGTGGTCCCACCTGATGAGCTCCCAGGCAGACATGGGGTCCATCCTTATTTCCTGAAGGTAGCCATCTATCTGCTGCAGCCAGGGCTTGCATGCCCGTCCACTTGGAGTGGTCCAGCTGTTGGGGTAATGAGGCACCTGTATGCTGGATCATGCTCAGGGCGAAGAAGAAAAAAAAAAGAACAGAGTCTTCCATCAGGATCAACCACGCCATAAACTGCCATGATTGTGTTGGCGCCTGTTGTAGGTTTGGAGGAACATAATGCTTTGTCTCCTATGTAAGCAAGCCGAGAATCACTAGATCACAGATTGCATGTCACCTGCCACAAATTCTCCTGACAGTGCCTCCTTGTTTGCATTCAGTGCCATCACTACTTGCTTTCTCAGTTTATTGTCCAGCCTGGTATTGCAACCAAGCCATGCACTGCACCTCCTCTTGATATATATAGCATACATATATTTCAAAAAAAATACTTGTAAAGTGTTCTCTGAAATGAAACACGTCTTTCTGTAACCATTGGCAACTCCAGTGCAATCGTCAGCAACCTTCATGGCTGTGTCCAGAACATCTCCCACATTTGTTGTTCATCATGTCCATGTCTGCAATTCTCCCACCCAGATTATGGCTGTGTCCTAATTCAGGGATTGCATCCTTCTAAGACTGCAGTCGTCGGCCGCATATGTCATAAGTGGCACAACTAGGCTGTCCTATTTCAAAGGCTCCTTGGAACACGGCCAACGAATGCAGCCTTCTTTCCCCCAGAAACTAAGGACACAACAGGTGTATCCTTCATGGCCCAAACAATCCCATGAATCATTGCACGATGTCTTTTCAAAACAAAATGGTTGGTAAATTTGAAAAAACGACAATGCCATTGTCCATATGTACAATTGCAAATAAGTAATGTAAGTAAATGTATAAATAAAATATAAATAAGTATTGAAAAATGATTACTAAACTATGGGTTACGCCCACCACGTTAGCTTGGCGTGTGCAGCTCTCAGGGTTGCTAGGCGACAGGGCGGTAGCAGCAGGAAAAGCTAATAGCAATAGCAAAATGCTATCATGCCATCTCATTTCAGAACGGTTTGTTCTGGCCTCTGCTGTCTCTGAAGGCCAGATCTTCGTAGGACACAGTCTTAGAAGTATGCAGCCCCTGAATTGGGAAACAGCCATTGTGCAAACTCCTCAGAAACAGCCTGGTCTTGGTCTAGTCAGATTAAATCTGGGATTCCAAGCAGACTGCTGGATCTTTGCTGAATCTCAGTTGAAGAACTGCCCTTATGACATCAAAAACCTTTACAAATACACTGGTTACACTCAGAATTCTGGTTTTCATCTTAGCCTGCCTTGTTATGCCACAAATACCCCCCCCACACACACACACACAAGTTTCCCATGTGCCTTTGGCCATACTGTAGCTGAAATTTCACATCTTCTTTCTAAGAAAGTCCTTCTCTTTGCCGCTCCACCGTGAAGCTGTATAACTGGTGATGCAAAAGACAAACATTGCACTATGCACAGTTTCTTCAGTCCCAGCTACAAAAGCCTATAACTGCTTCAGAGTTTTCAAAGGTATCTTTGTGGCTTCCCTCACTCATCTCCTTTTTGCACAGTCACTCAGTTTTTGAGAACTGCCTACTCCAGGCAGATTTACCACACAGTACCATACTGTTTGTATTTCTTAATGACTGATGTAAATGAAGTCAAAGACATATTCAGTGACTTGGAAATATTCATGTATCCATCCCCTGAGTTGTCTCAAGAAAACTGGCTGTAAAAGTAGTGATTTGTATTCACAAAAGTCCTTATGTTTAGTTTGTCCAGTTACTTATGAGGTCTGAAAATGAAGCGGCTATGTATAAAAATGGCCTAATTCCTAAATGGTTAATGCCAAAGGTCATAAAGGGTTAACTACACACCAATCAGCCATAACATTGTGACCACTGACAGGTGATGTGAATGACGTTGATTATCCCGTTACAATGGCACCTGTCAGTGGGTGGGATATGTTAGGCAGCAAGTTATTATTTTGTCCTCGAAGTTGATGTGTTAGAAGCAGGAAAATGGGGACACAAAAGGATTTGAGTGATTTTAACAATAGCCAAATTGTTATGGTTAGACAACTGGGCCAGAGCATCGCCAAAACTGCAGCTCTTGTGGGATGTTCCCAGTCTGTAGTGGTCAGTACCTAGCAAAAGTGGTCCAAGTAAGGAAAACCGGTGAACCAGCGACAGGGTCATGGGTGGCCAATGCTCACTGATGCATGTGGGGAGCAAAGGCTGGCCCGTGTGGTCCGATCTAACAGAATTGCTGAAAAAGTTAATGTTGGTTCTGATAGAAAGGTCTAGTGGAGTCCATGCCTCGGCGGGTAAGGACTGTTTTGGTGGCAAAAGAGTTGGTGGGACCTACACAATATTAGGCAGGTGGTCACAATGTTATGACTGATCATTGTATGACATAGTATTTTTGGCCTTGGTGGTCTTATGTACTCTTATGAGTGCCCTTTTATTGTATTTTTATTATTTATGCTCTTTATTTATTTTCCATGATTTGCCTGTCATTCATAATGGTTTTCAGGACCCCAAACCCTTCACGCTTTGAGCGGTCACAGTTTGATATCTTGTCTCTCATTCTCTTCTCGTGCTTCTTTCTGTCCTTTGTAGTTGAGGAGATCACTGACTACCCAGACGTGGTGGAGAGCAATGAGATCAGCGGACCAGGCAACATGCTGAAAACACTCGACCCCATCCTCATCACTATCATCGCCATGTCCGCCCTGGGTGTTTTTCTGGGCGCCATTTGTGGTGTGGTTCTGTACTGCGCCTGCTCACACGGAGGCATGTCGGACAGGAACTTATCGGCACTGGAGAACTATAACTTTGAGTTGGTAGACGGGGTGAAGCTAAAGAAGGACAAACTCAATGTACAGAACTCGTATTCGGAGGCGTGAGATGGAACGGTGTGCACATGAATTGTGCCACGTGCACAAAACTGGCTGTAGTCATCTCCTCTCACATGTCCATGAGCAGGCGTGCTCAATGGACTGCCAGCACCCTAAACTCACTGGATGATGGTCAGGTTTAGGTGTCTGTGGGAGGTTTGGACTGATCTTTTCTCAGGAGCTGCAGTAAAAAAAAAGAAAAAAAAGAACCTACCAGTAGGGGACACTGTGTATAAAATAAATACATTAAAAAAATATGTACAGATGATTTAGATGCTATTTTAATTTTCTATGTTGATTTTCATTCATTTTTACAATCGGATGCTGGTGTTGAGACCAATTTATAAATAATGTTTAAAGTATTTATCGTTTTCTGGGAAGAAAACTTTTTTATTATCAGTTCATGAAGGCTGTTGTTTATTTTCAAGTTTGAAGAGAGACGTATCGAAAATCCTAAATGAACCATATCCGGCAAAACTGTAGATTTATGCAGGGCGTGGCGTACAGGGTGTGCCCATAATCCCATGACCCTGACACATATCCCCTCTCCCCTTTGACCTCTGACCTCCATCACTCTAAAGTGAGGTTCCCATCCATGGCAACGTATGGTTCTGACAGTGCCTTTAGTACATCTCAGCTGGCCTCTTCTGTTTATTTGGGTGTTGTTTTTTATGTACTTATCTTCAGTGATGTTGACAGCAAACAGGGGCACATTGTCTTATAATTATCAGTAAAATTTAGTCCATCACGATGTTTTATTTGGTTTCTTTTTTCTTTTTCCTTTTGTCCAAAACCCACACACTGTAAATACGTTTTAATATATTTTATTGCCCTTTTTAAAGAAAGGAAAAAAGGAAAAAAAAAAGCTGCAGTATCCCTTTTTTTCACGAGCTGTGTGTGTAAATACAATCTTATGACTGTTTTGTGGAAGGTGCAGTGTTATGGTTTCACTTTTAAAATCACGCAGGCTCGTGACGAGCACAATGTGTGTGATGTTACCACAATTTCAACATGCATTCAAGCCCTCTGTCGCCAAAACCGCCAGAGGACAAACCAAGTCGAAAGGCAACGAAGGAAACATTCGTCATCATATCTCTGCTGTGTGTTTGACTTCAAACGTGCGCACGTCACTCATTTTCACAGCAAAGGAGGTGTTAGCATGTCTGAAATGTCTGCCAAGAAACCAAAAAAAAAAAAGAAAACAATCACCATTGCTTTGCTTTAGCTAAAACATAGACGAGCTCCCCGCGTCTAAACATCACTGTGGATTGTTTTTTGTACACGTCTGGACAATTTCCGCTTGAATGCACTTTGTTACCCATTCCCTCTTTGGTAGGCTAATGGAGGGTTAACATGCTAACTGAAGAATGGTGCTATCATTACTTTAGCCACATGTGTTTGTGTTGTTCACATGCTGTATTGTAGCATCAAAGAGTTTCACATGTAGCAGCCATAACCTTGTGATGTCACAGCTGATGTCATTAAGAAGGGACACTTGTACAGCAGGGAATCGAGTGGCATCAACATGGCCTCCCCGCAGTTTTACCAAAGGATGGTTGCCTCTTTCATGTTTCCGCCAGGAGGGGGGGGGTTCACCAACACACAGTTCACCAAACGGTCATCAACAAGAACTGACTGCTCACTTTACCCTGCGTGAAAACTAGGAAGCATCAGGATACGACGCCTGCAGGAAAGAGCAATCTGGTTTTCTATATTTTTAAGCTTAAAACAACCATCACCTCCATGTGAACTCTTCAACGTCTCTGAGACTCTGTGCAGGTGGATGAGCGGGGCAGTCCCGCCAACATAAACGTGGAGCAGACTGTGTGAACTCACTATGAGACTGTAGCAGGAACAGGACCCGTGGGAGCTGGAACTCGGGTTTTTG
>OMMV01172832.1:0-13265 GCA_900302635.1 Chatrabus melanurus
TTGAACCCTCCCTAGTTTTAACTCAATGAGCAACCGCTCTAACATGGACTCACCGTCCTGCCCCCACCCTCCGGAGGCCAGGATGTCTTTCGACAACGGGCACGGCTTGAAGAAGGCGTGCCCGCCCAGCCCCGTACCACTGCTCCGGGACATTTTTACCGACGGCTCGTCCTGCCGAGTCCCTCCCTCGGAGCGGCGAGGCCAATTGCTGCCGCTCCCATTGCGCCGGCCATACTCGGCTTCTGACAAGACCGGGAATCGAACCCCCCGGTCCTCGGGGGCAGCTGCGCCAAGCCAAAGCTTGACGCTTAGACCGCTGCGCCACCGCGGCGCATACATTTTCCATTTTAATGTGTGATATGTGTGTTAAGTCAGTTAGAATATCTAAAGTTTAACGTATAACTATCTCGATGAAAATACTCCAATAACCTTGTACAAGAGTCAAGTAAGTCCAGTTCTGGAATATGGAGTTACCGTCTGGAACTCCCGGCTAAGAAAGAGATACACTCAGTCGAAAAGGTACCAAGAAGATTGAGCAAACTGATACCTAATCTCAAGGATCTGAGCCACACAGAAAGGCTGAAGGCACTGAAGCTGCCTAGCTCGATCAATGGAAGATTCCAAAGAGATGTGATCAACACTTGGAAATTCTTGTCAGGAGGTTATGACATTAACGAGTTAAACTTATTGACGGCAGTGAGGACATACAAATAAACTCCACAAACCTAATCTCAACACCAAAAATAGGGGTCAGTTTTTCCCACAGGTTAATCACAATGTGAAACAGTCTTTCTGAGGATGTCTTCATGAAATCCGTGGGTTCAGGCATGTGAACACCTGTACAACTCTGAACTGAATACAACTAGACCCAACTGCAAAGAGCTTTGAATAGGCGATATTGTGTCTACAACAAAAGATAAACTATACTACTTTATTTCCATATGAAAGTATTTAAAAATAATTATTACAAGATACATTTATTTCAATTTTGCCTTCTAGATGTTAGATTAGTGGGTCAGTTTATATACACCAAGACGGATGTCAGAGATGTTCCTGGGCATTGTTTTCATGAAAAGATGCACTGAATTCCAGCGCTGTGTGGCCGGGTGATGCAGACAATATTTTAGAGCGTTGCTAATGTGAAATTAAGATGTAATCTAAACATATAAAGTGATAAACATTGCCTCTGACCCAGAGCATGTGGAATGAGAATTTCTGCTCTTCGCTCATGGAGCTGAACGCTCTACCTGCTCTCCCACATACATGCCCAGAGCAGAGCGGGAGCGAGTGTGGAGCGGCATATTTGGGGGAAAAAACTGGAGCGTCACCCTTTTCTCCTGAACAGAACTTCGGTATTGCGCATGTGCCGCTGCTCAGCGTGCCAAAAAAATCCGAAGAAGTCCGAAGTGGGCTGAGCTGACAGCCAATCAGAGTACGCCTTTTTATCGCGAGACGCTTTTGAACCAATGGGTGATGAGAAAATTAAAAATAGCATTTAGTTGATAGAATTTTCATAAATTGTGCACGTTGCAATGTTGTCAAAAGTTGAATAGTAATTGAGCATCTCCACACAATGCCACCAAAAAATGCTTCAGATTGCAAACTGGATAGCAGACAGGTATTATAAATGTTTTCATCACATCCCAATGTGATGGGAACCCTGCACTTTGTCCACTTTTCACAATACACATTCTGTATGTGAGAAGAAGGTTTATAATTCTTGTCCACCCAATATACTATGATAATTCAGTGTGACGGACATGTATTTGTTTTTATTTCTTCTTATTCAGCTGGTAACTGTACAGCACACGCATGCACCTGAAAACAGAACCATTGTTAAACTACAATAACAATGGCACATTATTATTGTACCATTGTCAAAACAATAATATACATAAATATTGTAATCATTTATTATTTACAACAGGCTTCGAGACTGGCCGCGCACGCGTTGTTGGCCCATACATTGCTGGAAAATTCCCATTGTCTTTATGATGAGTGGGCCTTTGACCCATTGGCATTTTTAACCTAGAAAAATCCCTGAATGTCCCTTTAAACAGCATGGAAGATTCCATAAATTGATGGAATTACTTTTAAAAGCTGTTGAATGACTAATTGGCATAATTCAGGGATAATTAGGGAGACTGTGGCTGTATTTAAGGACCCACCTGTAGAACCAGCACCTTCTTGCTTTTAATAGGAGAAAAAGTGCATAATTACCCAAAACATACTGCCAAAGCAACTCAAGAGCTTCTCAAGGCAAAGAAATGGATTATTTGTCAATGGATAAGTCAGTCATCTGACCTCAACCCAATACAGCATGATTTTCACTTACTGAAGACAAAACTGAAGGTAGAAAGACCCATAAACACGCAGTAACTGAAGAAGGCTGCAGTTAAGTCTTGGTAAAGCATCACAAGGGAGGAAATTCAACATTTGGTGATGACCATGGGTTCCAGACTTCAGGTATTGACTGCAAAGGATTTTCATCCAAGTCTTAACAATAATCCTTACGTGGATAAAAATGGCTGCAATTCCTGAATGGTTAATGCAATATTGGGTGTGTGCATCTCTATTTTATAAAATGATATGATATATCTCGATACATGGACGATGATATGATTCAGGAACAATATTGTTTATTGTGGAACGATTTGATGCAATCTGATACAATTCTTTATTTAATGTCGACATTCATTTTCCATAATAAATTAGAATAAGCCAAAAGCGGCATTGCTTACCTTCAAATGCATATTTCATGAAAAACCAGGGACCTTCTTCAGGTTTTTGCTACTGTGCTGCAGGACATTGGATGGAGGCACAGTGGCTTAGCGGTTAGCACTGTTGCCTCACAGCTAGAAGGTCTCAGGTTTGCTTCTGACCTGGTCCTTTCTGTGTGGAGTTTGCATGTTCTCCCCGTGTTTGCGTGGGTTCCCTCTGGGTGCTCCGGCTTCCTCCCACTTCCAAAGACATGCATGTTAGGTGAATTGGTGACTCTAAATTGACCGTCGGTGTGAGTGAGAGTGTGACTGTGTTTGTCTGTCTATATGTGGCCCTGCAATGGATTGGCGACCTGTCCAGGGGGAACCCTGCCTCTCGTCCAATGAACGCAGGGATAGGCTCCAGCCACCCCCCCACGACCCTAAATTGGAGTAAGCGTGTATAGGAAATGAATGAATGAATACAGCACATTGGCGCTGCCTCTGCTCACCTGTTGTTCACCACTGGGGGCAGCACCACATACAGTAGCAGAAAGTGCAGCATAGAAGGATCCCAGAAGAAGAAGCCAGCTGTTGTTAGCATATTATGAATAGCATAGCATAAACTTACTGTTTTGAACCAGTACGACAGTATTTACAAATTGTAAATTGAACATATAGTTTAAACAGGTACATTTATCTGTTTTACTGCCTACCACTATGGGCTTGTTGATTTTGCTTTTAAATTGCAAAGTTAACGTTCCTGTGACCAGTCTCACGAGAGCTTCATGTCAATGTTTGAACGTTAACGAGAGTTTGAAGATGCAGAAGTAGCCAAGGAAACAAGATTAATTCAACCAACTTATAACGTCAAAATTGAGAGTACATCTATAAAACCCACTTCGTCAAGACTTTCCGAGCCATCCACTACTATACGCACCCTCCACTGACTGTCAATTGTTTTACCGTTGGCCCCTCATTAGGGTAAAAGAATATCTCACTTCGTTTCTTGTGGTAACCCATTGTTTGATACAATTTTCTCTCTCGCTTCGATTTCAAATTCGCTGCGCCTCCATTGTTCTTTCTTGTCATGCATTGTGCATCTCCAGACCATCATGATGCAACCGTCCCCTTCATAGCCACCAAAGCTCCGCATTGAGCGCGCACTTATAAGCGACACACACTGAGACAGCCTCCTGGTACAGATCTACACTTTAGCTACACTTTTCTTGGATTTTAATGACTTGGGATTTTGGAATTATTCTTGGACTTACTGACAACAGTGAGTGTTCGGCACATTGCACACTACATGGCATGCTTTTGTGACTGTGACAGCTCACAGTTTTCAAATTTGCCAGCTCCGGCAATTCTTCCTCACGCCTGTGGAATCTGTACTTAAATTATTATTAACTCAAGGAGATACTATAAGGTATTTTACCTTTCAGAGGTGGAAGAAGCGGATAAAATGAATGTGAAAAACTCACCATGGCTTGAAATTGATTCCCATGTTTTGCACGGGTTATTGCTAGTTTAGATTGATTATGGGGTCTGTGTATCGATGTTGTCATATCTATTACTTTAAAATTGATTTTCAATTTGTATCAGTTAATTGTTACACCCCTATGCAATATTTTTACGACACCCTTTGAATTAATGTTGAGAGTGTGCACTTCAGTCACATCTTGACTGCATCATTGCAACTCCATTGTGGTAGTGTACAGATGGAAAATTACACATCACAGGACAGACTAATTGTTTGTCTCTACCCAGAAACACATGACAAATCACTCCGTTACAGTTGTTCAATTTCATGCATCGAACCTCACGAGCTGCAATCAAAATTAAACAAAGTAAATGCTGCTATTATTTAGTCAAAACAAGTCACAACAATTAAACGCTGACACCCGGCTTCCACCTTAAAACTTTATTAGTCATTTCTGTTAGAGATTAGCAAAGCAAACAAAGTATGAAGGCATCATTTCATAGAAGTGTAGTTTTTCTTGTCTTTAGTATGGCACCACTAAAAATAATTCATGATCAGTTTAACAGAAACTAAACATTTATAAAAGTAATTCAGAAAAAAAATCCCAAATTGTTAACAGCAGGTATTAACCATTGCAAGGTGGACTTAAAATGACAGGTCATCTGCAAGCGATACACAAACAAAAATTCACACTTGGGCCTTCTTAAGTTTGCGGTTTTGTAGTTTGATATGAAATAAGGCAGATTCTTTTGATACAATTATAGACAATCTGGTAAGGAGACAAGCGTAAGAGCGGGGACTGCAATTCTCGTTTGTCGGTGAAGTTCAAAGCAATTCTGGCATGCACTGAAAACGGCAACGAAAGAGGGAAGGGAAAAAAAATCTTCTTAAAACACACTTGTATCCTTTAGCCTGTGTGGGTGCTGATGGTTTTGTGGTAAAATTAAGTTGCAGTTACAACAGTTGTGGAGATCAGGTGGGATCAGACATCATCACACCGCCTGATGGACGCCCCGGCCTGAATACAGGCATCGGCTGATTTAATGGTGGCGTTAGAGCTGCAGTGGAATGTGAGGAGACATGGCAGGTGTCACTGTCGCACTCCAAAGAGGCGACAAATGCCACCGTGTAATGGCATGAGTGTCACGGCGGTATTTAAATTTACTTTTACCAAGAACAAGAAAATGATTGATGTTAAGCATCAGCCAGCCTGACGTGTCAACGCAGAGGAGGCGTGGTTGTTGTCCTGTGACAGCTGACACTGAGCTCTCACAGCGGGTTTAGATCTAATAATGAGAATTGAACCGAATTTATCATCTCAACTCCCTCAGCTGGCAACAAAGTGCATGACTCAACACAGTGAGGTATGGCTCGTATTTTTCTGGTTGATATGTTTAAGTCCTACAGCAGGGTTTTATACATACATACTTTAGGTTTGAGAAACTTCATGACAAAGAGTGGAAAAAGGTGAAATTAAATCAAGAATATGAGCATTTAGTGTGTAACTGGTTGTCCTGTGCCGGTGTCAGAGCCCATACTGCCATGGGCCGGTCTGACACCAGCGTGTTTGGCCTTCGCACAGTTTGTTGGCTGTCAGATGAGGTTGATTGTCCTTCCCTCAGCCGGTCATTCTTTCTTCTCAACAGTGTCTGGATAGAGAGGGGAAAAAAACATGGTAATTTCATAGTTCATATTTAGACATCGAGTGGTTAAATTACCCAATTTTCTCCAGTATGACATTTAATGCTCCAAAAAAACCAATTCTGACTCAAGAATGCTATTATTACATGGAGTGCTCACAACAGTTTATTAAATATTCTTGTTGAATGCTGGTGCTCAAGCTTATCTGAGATGACTGTGAAGCTGATGTGTCCCGCTTTTTGCGCCTTACAGAAAAACACCCCATTACCTAAATGCAACTGTAATTTTACATGTTGGTCTCATTTTTGAACAAACTTCCACGTAACTTCTTCCACTTTATGACCGGGCTCATAATATTTCTGTAATTTCTTCTCACTGGACTCGATGTGAATTGAGTGTTAACGTGAATGAAAAAGCTGCAGCAGACACACTTCTGACTATGTAGAAGAGAGTGGAGGACAATTTTGCCATAAAGCAGAGTAATATATTTGTCACTTCTTATGTGCTAAATATTTTGTGTTTCATGCTAATTTTGTGCTATCGAGGACATTCTCATGGCAAATCAATCAATGAAATGTCTTTTTAGTCTTTTATTTTCCTTGTGTGACTGGTGAATGTGCAACATCAATCCATCACACTGCGCAGCAATACACTTTACCATATTTTCCGGACTATAAGTCATGCTTTTTTTTACTTGTTTGGCTGGTCCTGCAACTATTTCGAAGTGACCTGTAATATCATCTACAGCCACAAGATGGCACCTTCTACATACATGACAAGCTGCTCCTGTATACTAATCTGAATGAGGTACTGTCTGATCCACACGCCGGAGCAGAGGTTGGCAGTAATGCACCATTTAGCTGGATGCCAACCATATGAATGAAGAGGATGTGCTGGTTCTTACAAAACAAGTCAAATTAATAAATCATGCTCTTAAACTAAAAGACCACACTCTTTAATAAAGAGAGGTTAATAACCTTAATAGTGTCTTGAATAAAGAGAGGGAATAACCTTCATACTACTTGGCACTCCACTTGTTTGCACTTTGTGGGACAGACAGAACCGAAATGAGTAGGATGGCTAGGCTAAGGTAAGGCAAACTATCATGTTTTAAAAATGTATAATCAATTAAAAAGTTTATTTACAGTTAGTGAGCTAAACGTGCACATGTTTAGCTCTGCTTTGATGTTTTTGTCTGTTCAGTGGCAACAAGAAGCAATTTACTCACGACTTCTTTGTGCCTCATACAACAATGTTAATCAGCCCATTAGCTTCTGCTCACTAACGTTGCTTGCATTATAAATAAATAATGTGCCAATTAAATAAATTTTGCTTCTTGTCGCATGAAGCAGCAATACCACATTTCAAAAATGAATGCAACTTATTGACCGAAGCAACTTATATATTTTTTCCGCTTCATGATGCATTTTTGGACAGATGCGACTAATACTCCAGTGTGACTTACAGTTCAGAAAAAAACGGAACACACAATAAGAATTAAATGAATCCCAACAAAATATGTGGTCATTTTAAACTGTTTTTTTAGTGGGGCTTTAAACTATAAAGGCAAGAGGATTCCATAGTTCTGATAATTGAGGGGAAGTTTCATTAAGAGACCTTCATGTGAGGGAGGACCTATGCAAACGCAAGGGTGATGAAGCATCAAATACCAAAACGTAAGATTTAATATCCACCACTGGTGTAGCTCTTGTAAACATTCTTGCTATTCCTCAGAATTGTGTCTGCTCCTTAGCCTGGAAAACCAGACCCATAATTCACTTTGCGAATAAATTCACTTTGCAAAAGGGTCTGGTCCCCGTCCCATTCACGGCCGTTTCCTCTCAGCTGAACACAGGCCGGGCCAATTGCACCGTTCATCTCATATGGGGTGGGCTTTATGTGACGACTCATTGAGGAGCGCCGAAGATCTACTGTTCTATATGGAGGAATTATTTGAAACAGCTCTCTCTTCTGTTTTGAACGGCCTGGACAATATCCAGCCTTTAAAAGAAGAACAGCGAACGGCTCTGCAAGCCTTCCTTCGTAAAAACAAAGCCTATAACACACAGCAAGTGTCACGCTTGCGTTACGGCTGCGTTGCATGTTGATTTCATTAGCCGGGAGAGAAGCTCCACGCTGCCGCTAATAGCGACTACTTTAGAGGGGCGAAAAACTCTGAGTTGCCACTAACAGTCATTTTAAACCACAGACCTTATTTTCACCAGTTTTCATTCACGTTACACGACACGCACTGTACATGCACGTTCTCCACGTGCATTATGACACCTGCGTTGACGCCTCTTTTTGCTTCGCTTATAACCAAATGAACCAATCTGAGCATCATAGGTGTAAATATACACACATGCATGTCTTTGGCATGTGACGCGCGTTTGTCACCTTTGCATGTTTGTTTGTTGACACTAGTCTTTTTGTCGTTCTGCCTGTGTCACATGCTTCATTGCTCTGATTGGCTGTATGTCTGTCCAATTGTTTTGAGAGACAGTTTTGTCTGAGTCCGTCGGTACTGCCCCCTGGAAATAAAATGTGAATGGAGAGGTAGCAGGCTAATTCTCAGTTTAGAATTGAGAATTAGAAATATCTCCCACATATTATATCTTTTTTCTGTAACCATCATGTTATGTTTTTAAAAAAAAAAAAAACCTTACAGAACATTAAATGTATGTAGATGTGCATTTGGAAACCAAAAATCCATTATTTTAACAGCTAAATGGACCCAACAGTGTTGCATATGGTACCCTTAAACAGCCACTGGAACTGTCAAAAAAAAGTTTAAACATTTAAGCCCGTATCTCACTGGGCTTGCGACCAATTGGCGAGTGAAACGAATGGCCGTTCGTCTAATTCGGCTCTTGGTCTAAAATTTAGTCTGAAATTATTCTCAAAGCAGTTGGAATCAGTATCCTCATTCACTAATTAGTTGCTCGCCTCGATTTTATTCGCGTGCGGATTTTCAACATGTTGAAAACCCTGGTGGCGAATGAACGACTGCTTATTTTCGCTAACTTGTCTCTAACCATTCTATAACTAGTCTTTTTACTCAGTTTCAGTCGTCATATTTTTACAAGCCACACTTCAGAGAGAGAACAAGAGAGAGGAGATAAACGGGCGTCCTGCATGCGCACCGCACATACACACAGAGAGACGCAGCGGGATGGGTTCATCATAGGCGTTTCTTTAACTTCCCCCGTGCACAAATCAAATAATATTCCAATAGTTGCAAGTCAATAATTACGTAATACAATAAATATCTCCATAACATATGTGCAATAACAACGCAGCGAGCGCACTCACGAGAGAAAACGGGAGTCGCGCGTGCGCACCACACACAATAATATTGCCCAGGAGTCGCTCCACTGTGGTCAGTAGAAAGAGCGGTCGCCTGGTTCGCCCAAAACTTCAAATTCGTCGAGCAGTCGTGTAAAAATTCAGTCATCACAGTCGCCAAACCGTACTCTCTCAGTGAGATACAAGCTTTAACAACAGCAAAGTTATCTGAATTCATTAAAACATAAACAATTAATACTCAAGTGTATATGTAGTCACCCAGTTTGAGTCATTAGCAGCATTTGTGTGGATAGGTTTGTATCAGCTTTGCACAGGACATGGTGATCCAGTCCTTTTCATGCCCACTCACAAATTCTCAGTTGAATTCCATTCTGCCATTTTCACTTCGTATTGTTTGAATTATTGTTTTTAAGACATTCCTATGTACATTTGGCTTCATGCTTGGAGTTCTTGCTTCAAAACAAATCTTCTTTCATGTCTCAGGACTCTTGCAGACAGTTCCAGGTTTTCTCGGAGGATTTCCCTGTTTGTTACCTGTGTTTTACCCTCACAGGCATCCCATCAGAGAAGCATCCCCACAGCATGGGGCTGCCACCGCCAAGCTTATATCAAACATGCCATTTCTTTTGATGAGCCTCAGTTTTGCACTTGTCATACCACAGAACCATTCTACAGCAGAATGTATTCTCTTCTGTGCCTTCTTGTAATCTTTCCCTGAATATGAATATGTTAACGTATTTCAGTTGTTTGATGTGTGATTATCATGCTATGTGATTGGTGAAGCACTCAGCAAACAATTGTCTGCAAAGTCTTTGCAATTTCAGACAGTAAAGTTTGGACCTCTTTCAGGATTGTTGCAGGTCTCTGGGACGTGTCCCTCACAAGTCCCCTCCTTGCATGATCAGTGAGTTTTGGAAGACAACTTGATTAAGACAGATTTGCAGGTGTGTCGGCCTCAAATTATTTCTTAATGCCTTATGTAACTGGATTCCAAGACATATACTGTATGCAGTGACTTAGAAATGTTCTTGTACCCATTCCCTGTGCTTTTCAGTCACTTTTTCAGCTCAGATAATAGGTGTGCTTTGCCCCAATGACTTCACATGTTGGACCATCTAAATTAGAGCTACAACAACTAATCAATAAAATTGATTACATATATATGGAAGGTGTACAGGTTTATCAACGTGTTCTGCCATGGCAGCTTAAATGTGCCTGATAAACTCAGTTATGATTTTGTTCTGAGGGTGGCGCTAGAGAAAAGCTTTTTACCACCAGTAATGAAGGTGCTGTATCATGACCTGGACTTGAACAGAGACAGAATGACTGATATGATTCTCTTCATACAATCTTCTACATCGTACTGCTTCTATAACAATAGACCAAGCCTAGTTTTATTTTTCTGATTATACCAAAGCAATGAGATGCACCGTTGTCTGAAGTTTGACCAAAGTTAACATTTGAGAAAAACACAGCGAGTGAACACAGGCTGCTTCATATTCCCTGCACTCATTTCGCTGTGAGGGTCAAAGTGAATCTTGAGTCGTTTTTACACCGCCGCTTTGTTCAGAAAGCCGGGCAGTAATTGCTCGGTGTCATCTGTTCTGATGCTGTAAATTCTAACCGCTCACTGTGTGCCGTCCAGCCCTTTTATGCGCCGTCTCATCCTGAACCACCCGGCTGTTTGACAACGAGCTTTTTCTTCTGCGGATTTGTTTAAGCGCTCTCCTTCCCTACACCAACACGTGCTTATGCCAAGTTAGTCCTGATGCTGCTAGCCTGTCCTATTTATTCAACCCCACATTCTATTCACTACAGTCGATTAATGAGGTTTTTTTTCCCCTACCTAAAAACTGTTTGAAGTCAAGATGTGAAACCTGTTCTTTGGCACAACAACTCTATAGAGTCAGACACACAACAAATACAGAAACTCAACAATATCACACTTAGCACAAAGGACACCTGAGAATGTTAGCGTGGTGTCATTATCAAATATGATTTATTGGCATTATTATTCCAGCAACAGCCTGTGCAGCCTTCTAGTTAAAATAAAGTTGTTATTTTTTTTTTGCACTTGATTAGTTAAACGTCTGATAGTTGAGTTTGTGGGTAATACATCACACTCCATATCCAAAGATATGCTGACACATTTATACCAAAATATCAGGGCCATAGCTGTGGACCTGAAGTGGGAAGAGAGGATTTGCAAATGAATTTGGCCCTGGAGGAACGCACACAATCTGTCTGCATCTCCAGCGAGCAGGAGGTGCAGGCAGATGGGAAGAGTGCACGGTGTTTACAAAAAACTGAGGGTGATGCTCTGTAGCACAGTGCTGAGGATTCTCGAGATGAAGTGAATTTTAATTCAGCAGCTGAGGCCACTAATAAGAACCTTCTAAATAGAGCCGTGAGTGCTTGCTGCTCCCACTAACCTTTGGACTGAATGCTGTCACTTGGAACTGAATCAAGTTCTTCTGAGCTCTTCACATGATCTTGGATGTCTTCTGGAGAAGTGCAGAGGAAGCAAAATATGAAAATCAATTACAATCAAGCATTCTTATGGCCATCATTCTGTGCACACAAGAATTAATCTGAACAACCTCACTGCCCTGTGGAGTATGTGAATCATGTTGCCCATTAATACTTCGAAACAGAAGTCAGACATCAGGATTAGGTTGGATACAAGCAGAGTGCAGGAGCTTTTTATTTATTTATTTAGGTCAATTCCTATCATAAGATTTTAAATTCTTGGAGTGGCTATAAAGAGGCGCTGTGAAAGTATCTTAAGGGTAAATAGAGGCAGAAATGCAACAATCGGAGAAAAAATGTTGCCAACAGTTACAAGGCAACCATAGGCATTAGTGGGTAGGTAGGCAGGTGGGGAGGTAGGTAGATACCATCCATCTACCCCAGTTAAACACAATAACTCAAAACAGTAAATGGTGTCATCTTGCAACTCAACAAATTAGATGTGCATACAATCAGGATAAACTCTGTGAAATGTTGTGACGTTTGAGGCACCAGATCAATCAAAAAAGCGATTTAGTTTTGCCTGTGTAATATCCAACAGATGTGCCTGCCACCTGCTGGATGGTTAATGGATGCTGGATTGATGATGGATTAGAAGCAGATGTCGCTGACAGTGAGCGAGACGGACCAACAAAAATATGCTAAACCAGAGAAATAAACTGTTTTCTGATTGTTTATCAGCTGTTACATTCTACAACTCAAAATCACAGACATGTCTTCACACAACCTAGCAGAAAGGATTTTCTATAAATGTAGCTGCAAAAGAAAAAAGAGGAGAAAGGGAGATGGAGTTAGGTACCACGCTGCTGGAAGGATTTTTTAAGATTGTAGCAGAAGCAGACACTTCTTCCTTCTGTCTTTGTTTCTAACAATGTATGTATTTATATGTATGTGTGGTTTTGAAATTGTGTGTAGATTGAAATGAGCTTGTTTTCCAGTTTCTTTCATTTCCAAAGCCTCGGTCTGGTAGCCACCAAGGACACAAAGGCTTGTTAAATTAAAATATGGACTATTTACAGTGTGCAACATTTCTGTTCAATAAACTGATCAAACTGGCCATATTTCTTCAGAGATGTTAGTACCACTAGTGTCCCGACAATTTAAACAAAGTAGATTGCTGGAGTTATTTTTATGCTATTTTGACATTATCGTTAGTAACGAAAATGAAATCTGACCAAATAAAAAATGTCACAGAGCGGTATTATACGGCGAGATGAAACTGTGCCACATTTAAGTGTTGTATGGTATCAAACCCGTGACTCCCATAGATATATATAAGAAAGGCTAGATGACTTACGCGCGCTGTTAGCCAATGGAGAACGACGTTGCCACATGGCGGCCATCTTACCTCAGACAGGTGGCCCCACTCATAACATTAATGTCAATGGTGCATGTACTATTTAAATAACCATAACTGGCTCAATTTTCCACCGATTTTCAAACGGTTTGATTTGTTATAAACGTCAGAGATGTAGCTATGTTCCTGCATACTTAATGCATAATTTTAACCATGGTCTTTCATAAATATTAAGCAGATAGTTAAAGCAATAGCTACACACACACACACACACAAGGCATTTATATTAAATCATTATTTATATATAAAA
>OMMV01172836.1:0-18903 GCA_900302635.1 Chatrabus melanurus
GGTTGCAGAAATTAAAGGCAAAGGAATGTTAGCATAGGATAGTTCCATTTATCAGTCACTGTTTTCATTGCATTTTGCCCTCATATTGATAGGTTGCTCAGTTTCAGAAGTGTTATTAATATTAATACATATATAGATTATTAACTCAGACTGACAGTATTGATGGCTGCACAATGTTTATTGCTGGCAACAACCCTGCAGTAGCTAATATCAAATATGACATGAATGTCATGTTTGTATCACAGTTTAATTCATGGATCATAGCATTACATAACAATTTTATACAATTTATTTAGTGTTTTTAGATACTTTTTTCCTTAGTTTTTCCTTTATGGTATGCTGACTTTATATTCAGTTAGGTTTTTTTTTTAAATTTTTTAAAGATCCTGTTAGTTTTTAAAGACTCAATTACATTTTCAGTTAGCTTTACAGTTTGTTAGCTATATACTCAGTTAGTTTTATTAAATATCAGTTCAGATCATTTTTGTCACCTCCGGGCACTCTGGTGAAAATCTGCACGTAGGTTCAATCTCCCAACAGGAATTGGAGGCAGGATTGGCACTCCAGTCACTGTGAAAACCATTCACCCAACACAAAACCACATGTGGGTGAAGAATGGTGTGGTGCTCAGCTTTCATTTTGGGTTGATCTAATATGGGTCTCTTCCTCAGGTTTTGACCTGTCCGGAGCATGATCAGGAGAAACTACATTTCTATTGTCGGTCCTGTCAGCGGCTGCTGTGTCCTCTCTGCAAATTACGTCGTATTCACAGCGGACACAAAATCCTGCCAGTGGTACAGGCGTATCAAGCCCTGAAGGTAGGATTTTGGTCTCCCGAAAACATTCTGCAAAATCATAGGATTTAGCCGTAGTCTTAAAAACCTAGTTCAAACTCAAACATGAAACTATTCACATATGTAAGCAATGTTAAGTCTTACATTTTAATGACACTGTCCAATGTAATTTTCCGCTAATTTTTCCAACGTCTTAAGTTTAAAACTACACGCTACTTTCAGGTGGTTCTGTACCATAGGAGTTGGACTACCACACATTAGACTTGGGTTCAATTCCAGGTGTGTCCTTCAGGCTACCTGTCTGTGTCTGTTGACAAGACGCTTGATCTACATTGTCCCAGTCCACCCAGCTGTAAATGGGCACCAGCCTTGGCTGGGGAAGTAACCTGTGATGGACTGGCATCCATCAGGGGGAGTTGTAGACTCTCATCCACTTCGTGCTAATTCAGGGATAAGCACCATTCCAATGGGCCTCAGGGCCTATATATGACTTCTATCTATCTATCTATACATACGTATGTGTGTGTGTGTGTCAGTGCACATCAAGATAATTCAATATTGGATTCTAAATATTTTTGAAAGAAATGCAGTTAATTGTTTACCATGCAGTTAAATTGTCCATCAGCATATGCTGTACGTAACATAAATTTCTTACATATACCTTATATCAGAGACAGGTTGTTTAACAGTGCAGTCAATGGGCTCATGCAATATTAATGTAACGCTGTGCTTAATAATTAAGCCTGTTTGCTGTGTATTTGTCGTTTGCACGGGGTGTTTTTGTGTTTCTTGACAGGAGAAGATTACAAAGGAGATGAACTACATTCTGTCCAACCAGGAGACAGTTTTGGCTCAGATTAACCAGCTGGAGAGCGCCATCACTCAGACTGAGGTGACTAATTTTGTGGGCAAACAGGAATTGTGGATATTCCAGTATTTTATTTTCCATGAATGCAACTTTTTTAAAAATTAAGTTCAGAAAATCAGTTGCATTACAAGAATGTAACTTGGTTACTGAAAATTAGACATCATATTCAGAGCCAGAGCTCTGTGGCAAGAAGCCAGACTTTACACCATTGATTAAAAATTCAATACAACAAAGATTTAAGTGTCGCTATCCAAGCATTACTATCAACATTTTGTCCCTGTATTCAATCGGAACTACGTGGCTAGCAAAATTGCAGTGATTTCCTGCTAAATATTGACGCAAACAGGGCCTCAGTTCTGGTATCCATGCAAGCATTGGATATCGTTGGAGCCAGAACACATCCCTGAGGAACACCAGTATTCACTGGGAAAATCTCAGAGATTCTGCCCTGGCTCTGCACAGCACTCACAGTACCTGTGTGTAGACTGGCTATGATGTCCAGCAACTTACTGGGGATTCTAGTGAATTGCAAGATATGGGGTTTTAATTGTATTTAATATTTATTTATTACATTTTCATCAGTTTCCCGACAAAAAAATACATTTTAAATCTCAATAACATGGATTCAACATGGTATAAATGGTTTTGACATATCTCTGATAATGTCATGTAAGACATGATAGATTCGGGTGCAGATTTCTCAGCCTTGGTGGTAGTATGCGTAATCCGAATGTCCTCTAGTTATTATTGTTAAAGGGTGACAAAAAGGAGCAACACGTGCCACATAAGTTAATCCTTTATCTCCCAGTGAAAATTTAGTTTGCAAATGTGTCTTCCTCCCAGGTCCTCTTTACTTGCCTCTGTAAAAATGCTCAGACTCAACTCCCGAGCAGGGCCCAGTACAAGTAAATGGGACTTGGATATCAGCATCAGTGCAACTGTGATGGCTGTGGAGAAAAATCCTGTTTTTCCCGTGGTCTCTAAAGGCACAATCTCACCTAGACGTTTGGGCCAATGTGGACGAATGTATTTTAAAACGTCGGTGTCCGCTAGCCTCCGCTGGGCTCTGCCGATGAACGTCAACCGTGTCCAACATGTTTAAAATTTCTCAATGTTTGCCGATGTACCTCTGGCTATGTTGGAGACCGCTAAAAAAAAAGTTAATCTCCGCTACGGCCAAGTTCCCTCCGTTAGCATCCGCTAGCCTCTGCTAGCCTAAGTTACTGGTGCGATCGTCTACACTGGCTAACGTTTGGGTGCTACTTCGCCCTGCCTGCTCAGAATCACTGGACAGTGGTGTGTCGAACCCCTCTCCCGCACGGTGCCACGTTGGCAAAAGTCCTGTTGTTCTAATGGAGCGCTGGCTAACGCCCGCCTCCGCTGGCCTCTGCCAGCACCATGTTGTGGAATGCCGTGCTGCGTTTGAAGTTTGCTACCAAACTCTGGTAACTTGATTTTTGCTTATGTTTTGCCACCTTTCCCTGCGTTCACCAAATGCTGGGGTAAACGTTATGGTAAGATTGCGCCTTAAGGGCGCCTCCCGACCCCAGGGAAGGGTAGGGTTTCAATTACCATTATCGGTAAAAGCAATTAAGAGCTGCAATAAACAGAGCCTAGTCAAACGTGCAGACTAAGTAAGATCTGGTAGCAAGAGGCTACATTCAATAAGGAATGGCACTGTGGTGCAAGTAAAGATGACTTGGGAGGAAAATGATTAATTTCAAAGTTGTGCAAGTACAGATTTGTACTTGCACAAGTATTTCGCAATTTTAACTTTGTTTCTTGTTGAGTCCTGCCTTTCCTTGATATATTCTGATTTAATATCATCAACAGGCAATCAGTCCAACTTCATTCAAAAAGTACTGCGCTGTTTCTCACATTGTCCCCCACTTTTGTACAACTACACAAACCAAAGAATTGCTTTTATCAAAGTGTTGCATAGTGTTATCAAATACAGCAAATTCGTCATTAATCTTGCCACAGTGTGTTGATGAAGCGTGCAGCACTAATCTGCCCATCATGCTCAGGGGTCACAGAAGCATTCATTAGCAGTTAACCACCTTGTAAACAGCTTTGCTGAAGGGGCCGAGGAATACGCCTGACTCAGTACGCTAGCATTGTGGCGACTTGTTTGTTTGTGGATGTTTGAACTTGTCAGTCTGTGTTATTCATCTCCA
Source organism: Chatrabus melanurus (assembly GCA_900302635.1). Lineage (NCBI taxonomy): Eukaryota > Metazoa > Chordata > Actinopteri > Batrachoidiformes > Batrachoididae > Chatrabus > Chatrabus melanurus. The sequence goes on from OMMV01172836.1 coordinate 3,840, forward strand.
GGTGAACAGCGTGTCAGCCAGAGAACAGCTGGCTCAGAGCATCAGGGATCTGACGGCTGCGCTGGCCGAGCGCCACGCCTCCCTGACGCAGGCTCTGGAGGTGGCACGGCAGAAACGAGGCGAGGCGCTGGCAGCCCAAGTAGCGGAGAGGCGGGGCTTGATGGAACATGCAGGCCTCATGTCGTTTACCCAGGAGCTGTTGAAAGAAACAGACCAGCCCTGCTTTGTGCAGGCTGCTCGCCAGACTCACAACAGGTTTGGCCTGTTTATCTTTGGCGTTGCCCTCTGTTTTGATAGAACAGGTTTTAGGTTTTTTTTTCAGTTTGAGGATTGTTTGATTTCCTTTCTTTTGAAGACAGGTCAGGCGGCACGGTGGCTCAGTGGTTAGCACTGTTGCCTCACAACGAGAAGTTCCCAGGTTCATTTCCCACCTGGTCCTCTCTGTGTGGAGTTTGCATGTTCTCCCCGTGTTTGTGTGCGTTCTCTCCGGGTGCTCCGGCTTCCTCCCACTTCCAAAGACGTGCAGGTTCGGTGAATTGGTGACTCTAAACTGATCGTAGTTGTGAATGAGTTGGTCTGTCTATATGCGTCGGCCCTGCAATAGACTGCCTGTCCAGGGTGTACCCCGCCTATGGCCCAATGACCGCTGTGAAGTACCTTGGGGAGACTTATGTTGTGATTTAGCGCAATATAAATAAATTGAATTGATAGGCTCCAGCCCCCCCCTCCCGTGACCCTTAATGGGAATAAGCGGGTTTAGAAAATGAATGAATAAAGAGGTTTCATCCAGAGTTAAGAGCTTTAAATCTTACTCAGCTATTGTGCTCTCTGTAATTTGCTCCACAAGATGGCGCTGTTAGGACAATAATGTAATTGGCTCTTGGTGTCTTGTGGAAATTTGTTATAAGTGTGTGGAAATGCATACAAAGTTATCGATGGTACATTACCCACTACGTTACAATCTGCCGACGGCGCCAAATTATTCCCAACATGCAAAATCTTTTTCTTTCTGCATTACAACAACACAAGTTGAAAGATACGGGAGATATTCAGCTGTTAGGTATTTATCTTACACATTTGGAAAATTAAATGGCATTGCTGAGTTATGACTGAAATACAGCAAGGGGTCATTTCATTGGGCTCAAAGGTTACAACAAGAATTTTTCAGTATTTCAGGAAAAATGTTCAACTGGAGCAAATAGAAACTTGGGGTCTTAAGGCCAAAATCTGGGATTTTTAAAAAGTTTTGTCATTTCTTTGACTGTTATTTATTATATCTTGCTTTTTTAAATTGATTCCTCATTCCTATCGTTTTATGTCCTTTACTGCTGTAACTCTACAAATTTCCCTGCCATGGAATTAATAAAGGATTAGCTTTTTTAACACTTCAGTTCCTGACAGAGAGTTCGATTACAGTGTATTGAAATTTGCATGGTGCAAATAATTTGACACCAAAATTAAGAACATACAACAAGTGATTCCTCACTTCCACTGTCAGATGGAATACAGTGCGGAATATGGAATTTATTTATTTTCCACTTATTTAAAAATTGTCTTTTTAAAATTTTTCCTTCAGTTAAATTTGTCACAGTGTGGGCGGTGTCATATGATTTTTACATTTGCTTCTTTTCAGTTTGCCACATACTGGCACCAAGGGATGGCACAATGCTACTTTTTCATGTCCGATACGATACGGAAATACTAGAACCTTTAGTATCTGCCAATTCCGACAGCGTTTTGCCTGCCTTAAAACAACTACTCTGTTAATAAATTCATTTGTCTGGATGTACTTTGCTAACCTAGCCATCTAACAAAAGATCAACTCAAACTGTGAAAAAAATACAGTGGATATAGAACATCTACACACCCTTGGGCTTTTACACCTGTTAATTTCTGTATGCGATTTTGAAAGAAAAAAAGAATTCAGGCTTCTCTATATTAAAATTTCTAAATTATCCTCTTTAAACTCAAACCGAAAACAAATCTCTACAATGTGACTTAAATTAAATAGAAATATCAAAGCCCAAATATTGGGTTGTATGAGTAAAGGCGCCCTTTAGTATAACACAAATAAATCATGACTTTTACAGCCAGTTTTCAGTCAGGGGATGAATACATGAACATTTCCAAGTTACTGAATATGTCTCGGACTTCATTCACATCAATTATTAAGAAATACAAACAGTATGGTGCTCTATGGTAAATCTGTCTGGAGTCGGCAGTTCTCAAAAACTAAGCAACTGTGCAAGAAGGAGACGAGTGAGGGAAGCCACCAAGACATTCAGAACAACTCTGAAGGCGTTACATTCTTCTCCCGATATCAGATCGGCGCACTCCTACTTACAACTGACCAAAATATAACCCTCTTCTGCTCCTTATCAATCTGTCTCACCTCTGCTATACTGTGCTGTACTCATAATGATGAAAGAGTTGGGTTAACCCTCCTTTTTCTCTCCGTTTCACTACACCAGGTTGAATAAAGCCATTGAAAACCTCCAGCATTTCTCTCTGGCTGCTGATCCGTCCTTCAGACACTTCCAGTTGGACGTCTCCAAAGAGTTGAAATTCCTCACAGAGCTGAACTTCATCCAGGGTGAGGAGTGGTGAAGATTAAAGGTGGAAGGGTGGGGGTGGAACAGGAGAAAGTGTGGGAGGAAGGAAGAAGCAGGTGCTTTTTTGGTAACTATGAAGGGTGGTTACAAGTTTCTGCTTAAACTGTCTAATGAAGCGAAGACATAAAGTGTAACAAGTGAATGTTAACATGACAAAATTCTACATTTGAGTGTGGTATTCTCGGACACTCCTCATTTAAACCATTATCATCACAGCTCCCCTCGCCCCGGTGATCGACACCCAGCGTACCCTGGCCTACGACCAGCTCTTCCTGTGCTGGCGACTGCCCCAGGACTCCGCGCCCGCGTGGCACTTCTCCGTCGAGTATCGCCGTCGGGGTGTGGTACCGGGAGGAGCGTCCCGAGGCGGAAGCAGAGGAGGATTGGCCGCCGCCCGCTGGGGCTGGCAGCGATTGGATGAGGTGAGCGGGTCCAGCGCTGTGATTGACAGATTGGAGATGGACAGCGTGTACGTCCTGCGGGTGAGAGGCTGCAACAAGGCGGGTTATGGCGAGTATAGTGAGGAGGTGTACCTACACACCCCACCCGCACCAGGTGAGATGACACACTGGACTTTTTGGTTATAGCCTTCTATTTGTCCACAGGGAGCTCCTCCCAAAGAGTAGAGGTGTCTACAAGTGTCAAAATGTGGACTAGTTTGTCAATACTCTTCTTTGGAGGATGTGAGTTTGTGTATTTTTAAACACATAGACAAGTGTTTGCAGAAAATTCTTTGATTTGTGTGTATGACTTGGAGTATAAATGAGATGCCCTATTCCCCCAATGACCAGTAAGTGGTGAAGGACTTCAAAATTAAAGAGTAGCAAGAAACCCAATGTTCGACTTTTCGATGGAATCATGTGTTTGTAGAAACAAAGTGACAAAAGGTTGATACAGTAGCCCAAAAGGGACATACTTACTAATCAGTGGTTGCTCCCCTATACACTGTCTACTGGTTGCTAGTGCAGGCTAACAATTTTGACAATTTGTGTGAAATGGAGGCTCATACATATTGCTTATCGCAAGAGAACAGAAGGGAGCATGAATCCCCATCACCAAAGAAGCAAAAACCCGTAGGAAAACAAAATCGTGACTGGCAACGACATAATGCAATCTACAACCTCACCACTAGATGACACTAAATTCTACAAACTGTAGCTTTAAAATAAATAATCTCATGTGTGATAGATAGTAATCTTTGTCAACATACCAAACGGATTTGAGGAATGAGGTTAATGATTTCAGAGGATGCTGCTGCGTTGTCATAGCAACATGTTATCAGGCTTCAGGGTGGTCCAACTTGCTCCTGAATGGGTCCGTAATTTTCTTGAGTGTATATATATTTTTTTAAATCTTCAGAATGTGTTTGTTTTATACATTTCTATTCCCATCCTCCACAAAAGTGTGCAAGAACCTTTCTACTACATTATGGAACACCTGCTGTCACCTAGGAACCATTCATCTCTTCACACCTGCTATTATTTATCAGCTGAAGCATTAGAATGCCCACCACGAAGAAACTATTAATAATCCATTGTCTTTCTTTTCTGCCACTCCCATCTGCTTCTCTCATGTTGTTCCACTTTGGACGGACCCTCACTTTCTTGCTTTTTATTTCCTCATCTATTATTTCACAGCTTTGTCATCCTCTCCTGCACTGCGTCCATGCCGCCAACCAACTTTCCTTCTAGTAAATGTAAGAAAATGCATCTGTCTCTGCTGCATCCTCCTCCCGTAACGATGACATTTGCGGTTTGTTAAGACATCAGACTTAACGGCATGGATCGGGTTCAGATCCAGGGCTTTTCGTGGTTGACTGGAGTAGTTAGTGTTCTCCTTGTGTCATCGTAGGCCTTTTTTCCTCCTGCTGTCGTGTATGTTTTCCTCTGGGAAAACTGCACTTCCTGCTGTCAGGGCTTCTTTTTGATACTTCCGCTTTTTACCCCAATATATACAGTGGCATGAAGACGTTTGGGCACCCTTGGGTTACTTTTTACACATTTAAATTTTCTCAAATTAAAAAAATAATTCAGGTTTCTTGATATTAAAATTTTATAGAATGATGCCCTTTAAACTCATAGTAAAAATGAATCTCTATAATATGACATAAATTAAATTAAAAAAAAAACCCTTTTGTACAACAACTAAATGATCATTTTTACAGCCACGTTTCTTTACACAAGATACATGAACATTTCCAAGTCACTGAATATGTCTTTGACTTTAGTTACATCCATCAATATGTCAAGAAATATTAACACTACTGTTTGGTAAATCTGTCTGGAGTAGGCAGTTCTCAAAAAAAAAAACGAGTGACCGTGCATGAAAGAGGAGTGAGGGAAGCCACCAAGACACTCATTACAACTCTGAAACAGTTATAGGCTTTTGTGGTTGTGATTGGAGAGACTGGGCATGGCACAATGTGGTCTGTTGCATCACCACTTACATAGTTTCATGGTGGAGTAGAACAGAGAAGAATTTTCTTAAAAAGATGTGAAATTTCAGCTGCAGTTTGCTAGAAAGCACATGGGAGCCTAGATTTCTTGTATTAAATTTCTTCTCTGTTCCACACCGCCATGAAGCTGTGACTAGTGATGCAACATGTATAAGATACACGATGTCCAGTTTCTTCTGTCGCATCCACACGAGCCTATAACTCACAGTTGTCATGGGTGTCTTGGTGGCTTCCCTCACTCGTCTCCTTCATGCATGGTCACTCATTTTTTTGAGAACTGCCTACTCCAGACAGATTTACCATACAGTGCCATACTATTTGTGTTTCTTAATGATTGATGTAAATTAAGTCTGAGACATACTTCACTGACTTAGACAAGTTCATGTACCCATTACCTGACTTTACAGCCAGAAAACTAGCTGTAAAAGTGACGATTTAGTTGTGTTATACTAAAGGGTGCCCACATATGAATTATTTTGCTTTGACATTTTGTAATTTATATCTTGTAGAAATTTGTTTTCACTGTGAATTTAAACAGCATCAAGCCTGAATTTGTTTTTGAAATTTGATGTCATTAAAAAAATGTAACTGTGTAAAAGCCCAGGGGTTCCCAAATTTTTCCTGCTCCTGTAGATGCGTTTTATATCCCTTTTCTCTTCCAGTGATGAGCTTCTCTCTGATGGGAGAAGGTGCATGTTTGTTCTTCTTCCTCAGTACCTCCTCTTTATTGGTTCTCCTCATTTATCTTCTCCTTAATGCTTTTATCTGTTAATCTGCACCTCTAGCCTTACTTTCCATTTCCTCCCTGTGCCCTCTCTCGCTTTTAAAACCCCTGTATGTCTTTTTTTGGTCTTCTTCTCTCTACCCTCATGTATCCTTCTCTACTTCCTTTTCTGTGTGATATGTCCTTTCCTATGCCACTTCCCCCCGGTCGTCTCTCCTCGTCTCCTTCCAGTGTTGAACTTCTACCTGGACTCTCGCTGGGGTCTCCACGCCGACCGCCTGGTGGTCAGTAAGGAGCAGCGCTGCGCCCGCAGCGTCCCTGGTCTCTCTCTGCTGCAGGCTGCTGACCACGCCCTCACCTCCTGTCACCTGACCTCAGATCTCCTGGTCGGGGACGTGGCTATTACGCAGGGGCGACACTACTGGGCATGTTCTGTGGAGCCTGGGTCTTACTTAGTGAAGGTGAGTAAAAACTATTCGTGAGTATGTGGAATATTGTCTTTAATTTCCAGGCAGAAAGGACTCAAAAAGATCACCTCAAAGAAATAAATTATTCATTTAGCTGTTTCACAACAGTAAAACCTATTTTATTATATCTGAGAAGGATTTAATATTTTCCCTAGTGTGCATTGGCTGGCTTTGTTGCCGTTAGTTTGTCACAAATATACAGACTAATTTAATTAAACTCGTTGGAGGGGTGGGGCAGAAGCCACGGAAGAACCTGTTACATTTTTGCAGTGGATCCAAAAAATTTTTTATCACTTTTTCAAAATTGCAAATTAAGGCAATTTGTTTCTATATATTTTTTAAAGTTTCTCATGAAATACTCCATGAAAAAACTTTTATTTTTATTTTTTAAATCATACATACGATACTGTGGAAAAATTTTAGCCACCTTTTTAAATAATAGTGAAAAGTCACTAAATACCAAATATTCATAAATAAACTATAAATAAAAAATAAAATAAAATGTATCACCAGTTTTTCCTTCAAAAAAAGCAAAACGAAACAAAACACTTGATTTTATGTGATAAAACTACATTATTTCTTTTAGGCGGTCTTTGAGTTGTCATCAACCAGGCGATGCACTTGAGGATTGTAATTTGAAAATTGATTCATTTCTTTAATCCAGCAGAATAAAACTCCCTCATTTAATTTTTGTTGTAACAGGAATGTTTCACATTAGACTGTTTTGCTGAGAAATGGATGAAGAAATAAACAACCAAACACTGCATAAGAATTACATTTCTAGGATGCCTAAAACATTTGCACAGTACTTTAGGTAGAATTTTTAATTTCTATAAATATATGTAATTTCATTATGGATCTGGGCAGCATTGTAGATCCAGTGAAAATGAATTAAAATCAGTTGGCTATTGGCAGTTTTAAGGCTTAAGGTCAAAGTGTCAGACTGGTTTTGGGTTCTAAATTCTGGGAATGTTAGTGTAATGTAGGACTATGTTGTCGGCGACCACATTAGCTTCCTGTCTGCTATTCTGTTGTAAAATACTATTCATGTGTGTTGGTCGTTCCGGCCGATGGATCTCTGCTCTGTCCTTTGTCCGAGGTGCTGAGGACGAAGATGCTGTAACAATGCTGGCGGCCTGGGAGATGCAAGTGGAAGCGGAGAATCGCAGGACTCATATCCGTCTCCTTTATCTGAGTGTGGATCCCCTCGATGATGATCCCAACAGCATTCCACTTCACGGGTCCTTGATCTGGCCAGTTGATTGTTTGGACTAATGGTTATTTTGACCACTGGACCTTATGAGCTCCTGGACTCTTTGTTGTGCTTTGTCTTATTCAATTTTTGTCATTGGTAGTACGGCCAAAGCAGATGGTCACCCCCCCCTCTGAGGCTGGTCTGCTTGAGGTTTCTTCCTATAATCATAAAAACCTCTAGGGAATTTTTCCTCACCGCTGTTGCCAATGTGCTTGCTCAGAGGGTGGGTAAGGTTAGACCTAACCCTTGTGAAACGCCTTGGGGCGACTTATGTTGCGATTTGGCGCTATATAAGTAAACTGAATTGAATTAATGTGGTCCTGCTGCACTCCTGGTGAGAGTATGCGCTCTGCTGAGTGCCCCTCTAGAATATGAAACTTCGGTCTTGTGAGCGGCCACTCTTCTCTCTTTGTCGTCAGTTGCTTTGGTAAAGAGCAACATTTTTATTTTAAGAATGTGTATTTAATATGCAGAACTTTTTTTTCTTTTTTTCTTCTTCTTTTACAGGTGGGCGTTGGACTGGAATCCAAACTTCAGGAGTGGTTTCACCTTCCGCAAGACATGGCCAGTCCCCGGTGAGTAGCTGGAGAGTGAAATGGAAATTCATTTCTAAAGTTAAAAGAAAGCGATACACAGAGCGAGGAGAGCCTGCGAGCACAACTCCAGTCCACGCTGCGATGATATACCCGAATCAGAATCATACATATTAAACATGCTCTTAACTTTAGTTCATGCAGCACAACGACACATCACTGGCGCTACAGTGCAGCATCCACCTGCAGGCTCGGACTGTAGCCTTCACTTTATAAGCTTAAGTGTGTGCTGCAGGGGCGTGACCGTGACGACGTCAGTGCATCTGCTTATGCTTCCACACAAACACAAACAGGAGTGCTTGACTGGAATAACGTGGAATAATGGAGAAGAGTTAAACAACAGACTAAACTAGTTTTCGTTCCTTGACCAGCTGCGGCTCCAGAGGTTTTTCTTGTTGGGGGGGGGTGACAGAATTTGTACTAAATGTACAAATATGCATTTTAAAGTAAATACCAATTCGCTACTGCATACATGTCGTTAATTCAAACGGACAATACACAACAGGTAGAATGAACAAAAACAATTGTTTAAACATCGTAACAATGCCGCGTCAAGCCCCATAGTCCACGAGGTAAGCAAGTTTTCAGTATCGCCTAAGGTGGCACAATTCAGTCAAGTATACCATGGCCTATACAAAAATGTATGATAACCTTCCCAGAGTGGTAGCTATAGCCAGGATTACACAGGGACCAAAATTTAAAAATCTTCCAATCTTGTTGAAAGCCATGTCATGTTATTCATCTGAGCATAAAGATTCCAAAAAAGGTCCAGTTTGTACAATCTGCCCCCTAAAGTTATTGAGTTATGGGGGTTAAAAACAACGTCAAAGTATCAGGTATGTAGAGAAAAAAAATGTGATACGACCTTTTAAACAGTCAAGTTCATCAACAATAAAACAGACAACCACCCCTGACGCCAAAATACATTCTCTCACTCCTCAGCTACGATCCAGACAGCGGTCATGATAGCGGGGCAGAGGATGCGCTCGATGCTGTTCCACCCTTTTGCTTCCTCACGATGGGAATGGGCAAAATCTACCTGCCCCACCACAGCTACCAACACGGCGGTCACACCAACGGCATCCGAGACCCGGTGACCAACGGCCCCTCGTCACCCACAGGCCTCACGTACCCGCTGCCGCCCCGGCTCGGCGTGTGCCTTGACTTTGAGAAGGCTCGCGTCACCTTCTACGACGCCCACTCTCTGCGGCCGCTCTGGGAGGGGCACATCGACTGTTCCGGACCCGTTTGCCCGGCTTTCTGTTTTATCGGCGGAGGGACGCTGCAGCTGCAGGAGCTGGTGGCCAATCGTAACGCCGATCAGACTCCAGTTAGAAGGGTAACCATCCAAGCTCGGGTTTCGAATTTGAATAACTGACGTATGATCTGCGGTTAAATGATCGTTTGGAATGTAATTGGTAATCGTGAAGTATTTACTTGGCTAAAGCAGAAGGTTAGACACCTCAGTGGTTTTGTTTTGTATTTAAGTTGATTTGTATAACAAAAATGTTTCTATAGCAACAAATATGCAATGTAATTAAGTTTCTTACATTTTTGTTACGTGTAGTTTTTGCAAGAATTATTGCTTTAACTAGCGTGTGGTAAATCCGACACATACGGCGTTAAGTATATATTTGAAGCTTTCACCTGTAGGCTGTGTCGCGTACGTTTATAAAGCCAGCGTAGAAACGGCGCCACGCGTTGTCGTCCATTCTGTGTCATCTCATCTTCACGCTTAATGTCTTGTATGTTTCAGCGACATGAGCGTTATGTGAGTAAAATGCGTCTTAAACATTTGATAAAGCTGCATTCGGCTGCACTCATTTGTTTGCTGTCGCTCGTACACCTATTATCATCCGAACCAAAGTTGTTGTTTTGCTGAGTGTAAATGTGCTAAATCGGAGGTAGAGGGGAACAATGAGGCAAAACTATAATTAGAAGCTGTAATTATACCTCTGCTGCACAGCTAATCACAGGTTTCTGCGGTTCACTTTTGGCATTACATGAATCTAATATGCACGCGTGTGTTTTCTCTCCATGCACATTTGTACATGTGTGGTTTCACTGATAACGGCATTAATTGATTGGCTGCAGGGAAATGTTGTTTTCTTACAAACAACATTCTGATTTTCTTTTTGTGACCTTGCTTGATTACAAGTTTAATGAGCAGCGCTTCTTATGATTAGCAGATTTCAATCCAAGTAAAAGGAAATTAATGAGTGAAAAGTCACTGAATAAATGCAAATTGTTTAAACGATCATAACGCTTTCTGATTTCTTTGGCTGCTGTGTCTGTTTTCGCTTGAATTCAATCAGATTCATCCTTTAAAAAAAAAAAATCCTTTCATAATTAACTATAACAATATATTTAACATGATTTCACCACTAGGAGGCAGCAAAACCTCATTTAAACCTCATTTTAACATTACAGATGATATGAAGATTACACGAATGAAGGAATATTTTCAAAACCCGCAGACATGAATGATTGGATTAAAAATGTTATACATTAGAGACAACACTATATTTAAAATGCATAAATGTGCATGTCTTAAAAGTGGTGGCATAACTTACTTTGTAACATTTATAGATCTATTATTAAAGGTATTTCATGTTACTATCTGCTTTACTTTTTATAGTCCCTGCAGTGTTTCATCATTGCTTTACATTGATTTTTGATACAAACATCCACATACAGGTTGCATACCTCCCTCAAATTCAACATTGATTTTAGCATTACACCACCCTTTTAATAAAATTTTACTTGTTTAATTAACATCAGTGAAGCACAAGTAACCCCAGTGTCTGTCAGTCCACTAAAGATTCCCAGATTTGAGGAAAAAAATCCAGGATGTTGTAATTCTTAATTGAGAATTCTTGGGGATGAAAAAAGTGCCACCCAGCAAAGGTAACAAAAGAAACAATTTTGATGAACGGTGATGTAACCTTTCCAGAAATTACCGGATAGAGTTAGCAATAGCAGTCGTGCGAACAACACTAACCTTAGCATGACTGCCAATACTAAGCATGGTTAATATTTTCTTTAATATAGCCTGTTGTAAAACACGCGATGTTGATGGAACAATGTCTCTTATAAACAGCAGTGAGCTCCACATTGCGACATCCGGAGTCCAGCTATGCCTCAAAAATCTCTCGACAGGCAGACATGAGAGATCCCATAACCTCCACTGCCCTCCGTCAATGGCAAAGGCAATAACATGACGCTAGATGATTTGTGCCATTCTCATGAAATCAATTCTATGTGCTTATGAAGTCATGAGTGTTGTATTTGTCAATGCCAGTACCTTTGCAGAAGAATGAAGGTCCAAGTCTTTAGGGTTCTGGTGCTTCATGTCTTAGTGTACAATTGTGAGACTTTGACAAATGCAAAAAGAAAAAGATGTGTGGGTTTGCATTTTCCCTGGATCAAGACTAAGATCCAGGCTTTCAATGATGTCCTGGGCTTGGTCATTAGAAGTTGTGTCTATGTGGTGAAAGAGTTGAACTTGTCTCGAGATTCACTTATCTTGGCAGTGACATTCATGTCTCTGGGTCCTTGGCCTTTGAGATTGAAAGACGTCTGGGAAGATCTTATGGAGTCATGAAGTCTCTAGATTGAGATGTTTGGCGATGCCGATACCTTTGCAGGAGAACGAAGGTCCAAGTCTTTAGGGTCCTGGTGCTTCCTGGTTTACTGTATGGTTGTGAGACTTGGACACTAAGCAGTGACCTAAGGTGATGATTAGATGTCTTTAGTATTATGTCTCTTTAGAAGATCCTTGGGTACCACTAATTGGTGTAGTGTAGTGACCTGAGAAGAAGACCACTGAAATAATTTTGTGTCAAATGAGGCGTTACCACTTGCATTGTGAGGGTGCGTCTGCTACGACATTTTGGCCATTTGGCGTGTTTGTCTGGGCATGATTCAGCACGTAGGTGTGTCAGTGTTGAGGACCCCAGCAACTTGAAAAGACCAAACAGACGCTTACTTTTCACCTGGCTGCGACAGTTGGATGGCTACTTTCAAGAGGTGGGGATGGACCAGTTGTCGGTCTGGGTGGTTGCCATCCAGGAACTGAGGCAGTTTCGTGGGTGGATGCGGCAAAGCTTCCGGACCTGACCAGTATGTAAGCACCACAAGTCAATGACAAGTTCACATACTTGTTCGAGTCTTTTAGTTGTGGATGTCTATGTGGCTGGAGATTCGTTGTACGATGGACGCCACCTACTGGTTCCAAACAAAAGGATGACCGACAGATATTCAGCACCAGTTTTAAATTTACCCCAAATATCAGCTAATGTTTAAATCTGTGCCCGTCTTCTGCAATTTCACCCATATCAAACATATGTCTGCAGATTTCCGCTCTAATCCTTTTTGAGTCAAATGAATAGTGAAGTCCATCTGCTTTTGATAGCGATATTAACACCTCACATGTGTAGGTATTTAGCATTCCTTATGTAAATCTGCAAATGTGAATCACGAAAGTTTACCTTTTATGAGCTTCAGTATGAAAATCCACACATGCATTTAATTGGGCCCACATTCAAGAGGAAACTGTAGGGGGATTTGAGTTTTTCTCAGAGGGAAAATAAAAATGCAGAAACAAGAAGAAATAGTAAAGTCCATAGTGTTGCACAAGAGAAGGTTCTTAATGTTCTAAAGCACACAGATAAAAATACTGACTCCATTGGGATGTTTAGATCTGATCCCCGGTGATATAGATGAAGTGGAATGTACTGTGAAGCAGGAATACAGGGCGGCCCTCCACCCTGCCTCGTGTGCATGCTGCACCTCTCTTCCTTACTTCAAATCTGTAACAGATTGGGTTTAGTCTGACTGGAGGTATGCAGCCACAACACCACATGTAGGGGTCTGCATAATCCCTCCGCTGAGTATTAAGCACACAGCATGGGCATTCTTTTAAAGACCCGGCAGGAATTACCAATACATAATCTCATGATCATCACTTAGGATAGTTCAGAGGGAAAGAATGGGGGGATGGGAACCATTTAAGGGATCTCAAAGCTATCTGTCGGAGTTGACGCGCGGTGCCATCTGGAGAACACATAGGACAGAGTCTGTTGGAAATCCTCCGTCTTAGACGCCATGAAGCTAAGCCACATGTTCAAAAGACCTGATTTGTTTTGAGAACCTGCCGTAAGTGGAATACAAGGTTTCTGGGGAAGCTGCAAAATGCTATTCTGTTGAGTCAGAATGATTATCTCACATATCTGTGATGGAGGCCTGAGGTTGGAATTGACTAAGCACTTAAATATAGTGTGTTTGTGGCAAAGGGCATTATCTAACAGCTGCTACCTTGACATCACACTACTTTATTTTTTATTTCTTTGGAGACAAACCAGTACAATCAAATGAGGTGAAAAGTTTAATTTCCTTGCAACCTACTCCATCTCCAGATGCAACCGTCTATTGGCCGACAGAACTGAAACAGGTTCCCAGAATTCATTTCTTTTACTTGGCTTGCTCAGCATTTAAAGCTACAGTGTGCATGATTTTGGGGCGTTTATTAGCAGAAATGGAATATAGCATTCATAGCCATCTGTTCATTACTGTATAATTACCTGCAACAATGCATTGATGTGTTTTCATAAGCTTAGAATGAGCCCTTCATATCTACATGGGAGTGGGTCCCCTCATGGAGACCACCGTGTTGCACCACCATGTTGATGCAGTAGCCCAAAAGGGACATACCACGCCTTTTGATTTTGCAGCACGGCTGGAAGACTGAATAAAAAAGACGAGGAATCAGTGGTTGCTCCCCTATACAGCGTCTACTGGTTGCTAGTGCAGGCTAACAAGTTTGAGAACCCTCATTTTTGGGAAATGGAGGATTATACAGATTGCTTAACACAAGTGAAGGCAAGGGAACATGAATTCCCGTCGCCAAAGAAGTGAATACACAAAGGGAAACAAAATCGTAACCGGCGACGGCATAATGCAATCTGCAACCTCACCACTAGATGACACTAAATCCTACACACTTTAGCTTTAAATCCAATAATAGTGCCTTGATATTATTCTTCCAGGCTTGGCTACTGCTGAAACATTTATGCTTCTCTTTCTCATCCATCTATCCACCCGTGAGACTGAAAACCATTAATAATATACAACTTCCTGCTTTTATCACATTGATAATCTGAATGGAGGTAGAAGGGGGAAAAAAAAAATCAATCAGCTAAATGTTGGCTAAGAGGATTTGAGGGACATAGCGGGGCCATCATCCCCCTCTATAATAAATGAGGGGTGACAGTAATGATAGACGGAGCCCATATGGCCACATACTGTAACCTCGTGCACTGTATTTGTGAGAGAAGACACAGGGCTAATTCACTTTAATGTTTACACACCAGAGGCAGATCATTCTGTATTGGATTTGTGTACTGTGCTTTGTTTTCAGCAGTTGTGATGCAATGAGTATGACAAAATATGTAGGCCTAGTTTGTTGCATAAATCAGACTATACATGGTCCAGGAACGGTTCTTAAAACTATGAGTGTTGATCACAACAAATGTAACATTCTTGTAAGACTAAAAAGGCTGTGTATATCAGATCAGATTGAAGAACAGATGCTCCATTTGTGCATTGAAGCATCCTAATATGGAAGACATGTAAGCACCAACTAAGTCACTGTTTTGCAGTCATTGGAGTGCCAATCCAACCCCATTGGGACATTGAACTTAACATGCTTGTTTATGATGGTGGGAGGAAAGTTGAATAGTTAGAGGAAACCATAGACTGTATATATAAAGGACAAACCCTCTGTGACAGTATCCATAGGTTTGACGCTCAAGTGGGTTGGTTTTGGATGTCGCCACCTGGGCAGTGCTTGACTCCAACTAACTCCCAGCCAATGCATAAATGGGTAAAGGGGTGAATTGTGTGCAAGACCGGGGTGACCTGGGCAGGACGAATGAAGCCTGAACACGCCAAGTATGTG
>OMMV01172838.1:0-11683 GCA_900302635.1 Chatrabus melanurus
CCTCTAGTAGGTTCATTAAACAATGACATTTAGCTTCTTGCAATAACCAAAATCACTGTGTGAATGTGAACACAACGTAAAGCCCCCGAACAACATGCAGGTCCTCCCACAGTCTCATGACTAAGGTGTGACTACGTGAACGGTATGAAACAGAAATGGACACGGAGTAACTCTGCAAGGAGCCGTGATTGACTCGGACGGGTGCGGGCACAGCAGGCCGCTCCAGAACAAGATGAAAATAACTGACGTGCTCCGAAGGCCAAAATATGTGCACGAGGGTGAAAGGGTCAGCTGTCACTTGGATGGGCGAGAGAGTGAGGGAGAAAGCAAAGGTGACAGAGGCTCCTTACCACACAGACAGCAAGAGACGCACACTTAGAAAATAAAGAGGAGGACCTGGAGATCTCAGTGAGTACAGATTTATCGGATTATATTTTTTGGAAGTTATTTTTGCCCGTAGTATGATCTGCATGTTTTATGTAGCTGCACATTAAAACAGACTGACCTCTTTCAAGCACATTTATCAGACTAATGCAGCACGGATATAGTCGATAAATGTGTGATGGTTTCTCTCATCTTTCACATTTGTGTGATTCTTGGTCTGTTATGCTGCTTGATGAGAATTTGAAACAAAGTGAGGCTGACCTACATGTTGCCGTCAACATTCTCAGATCTCCTTTCTAAAAATGTTTCAGGTCAAACTAAAAATAAAACATCCATTTTGCCACATTTCCTTGATATACTGCATCTACATGGCTGAGTTGTACACCTCCAAACTAAAAGTCTATGCGTGTTTACTTTTACGTGTGTTCTGACTCAACTGGAGCAGCGATGACTGTGCGTCCTTGAAACTCTCACTACGTGTGTCAGTGGAGTCACATATCTGTCCAGCTCCACCACAAGAGGTACATTTATAACTCCAGCACAAAGCAGCTGTTGAAAATCTGCTCAGAAACATGTTAATACTTCTGATTTACATTTATTTAAAGCTACAGTATGTAGGATTTAAGGACATTTATTAGAGGAAATGGAATAGCGCATTTATAACTATCTGTGCATTAGTGTATAATTACCAGCAACAGGGAATCGATGTGTTGTCATAAACTTAGAATGAGCCCTTCGTATCTACAAGGGGGTGGGCCCCCTCATGGAGGCCGCCATGTTGCACCGCCATGTTGATACAGTAGCTCAAAAGGGACATATTTATTCCACCTTTTGCGTTTTGCAACACGGGCGGAAGACTGAAGAAAAAAGAAGAGGAATCAGTGGTTGCTCCCCTATACACTGTCTACTGGTTGCTACTGCAGGCTAACAAGTTTGAGAACCCTTATTTCTGTGAAATGGAGGATTATACATATTGCTTATGACAAGAGAAGGCAAGGGACCATGAATCCCCGTCACAGAAGAATCAAAAACGTAAAAGGCACAGTCACACCTAGAGGTTTGGGCCAACGTAGACGAACTTACTCGCAAACGTCGCTTCTAGCCACCACTGGGCTCCGCCATCCTCTGCCATCCTCCGCCGATTAACGTCAACCACGTCCAAAAATTTCAACATGTTTAAAATTCCTCGCCATTTGCCGACGTACCTCTCGTTACATTGCAGACCGTTAGAGGAAGTTAATCTCCACTACGACCACGCTAGCATCCATTAGCATCTGCTAGCCTCCGCTAGCCGAAGTTACTGGTGCGATCGTCTATACTGGGTGCAGTTTCGCCCTGCTTGCTCAGAATCACTGGACAGTGGTGTGTCAAACCCCTCTCCCCCGCATTGCCATGTTGGCAAAGGTCCCGCTTGTTCTAATGGAGCGCTGGCTAACGCCTGCCTCTGCTGGCCTCCACTAGCAGCACATTGTGGAATGCTGTGCTGCATTTGAGGTTCGCTACCAAACTCTGGGAACGCAAATTTTCCTGATGTTTGGCCAATTTTCTGGACTTTGCCCTGCGTTCACCCCACGCTGGGGTAAATATCATACTGTGACTGTGCCTAACGGGAAATAAAATCATGACCAGTGACAGCATAATGCAATCTGCAATGTCACCACTAGATGACACTAAATCCTACACACTGTAGCTTTAATTAAAACATTTTAGTTGTGAAACTAAATACATTACCATTATAAGACCATATGGCTCTCAGGACACATACCGCTGCCAAATTTGATCATTCCTGTGTTAATCTGTCCTCAGGTGAGTGTAGGTGGGGACATTGTTTGGCCCAAATACTAATAATATTGAAATAAATTCAATTAAATTTATTTATACAGTACCAAATCATGACACATGTCATTTCAAGGCGCTACACACGAGTAAGGTTTAAACCTCACCCACCCCATGAGCAAGCACATTGACAACAGTGATAAGGAAAAACTTTCGTGTTTTTTCTTATCACAGGAAGTTAGAAACTAGCTAACGTTGGGATTCATCCGTAGACACTTGACAGAATCTAACTCAGAACCTCTGAAGGTAAGAAAGTAAAGTGTATTAAACAAACTAGCGTGACAGTACCCTTTGGCTTACGCCACACACTGGACCATAGACTTAAATAAGCCATTGCAATGATGGGAGTGCGGACGGCAGATGAGACATTTAACTAATCTTAAGAAATGGTATGGTCGACTTTCAGGGTGTCTGAAATTGTATGACAAGTTTCCTCCAGGCATGGATATGGGAAGTATATTGTAATATTTACAGTTCCAGGTAAAAAGGATATATAAAAGTTTTGACCCCGGAACTACCAAACTGTTGTTTTTACCTCTTTCCACAGAGGTAAATATGGGCTACTTGTTACTTCTGTGTAGGATGTTGTGTTGTTGCCTACATACATTTGTCAGTTTGATTGCAGAACTCTTCGAACCACAGAACCCCAGTCCTGAATTATAGTCTGAAGGTAGTGCTTTGTGATAAAAGTCACTGTGGCACCCACATTAGTCAATACATTTTGGCAGAGATTTTTCCCTGCCAAAATGTATTGTATCTGCCCCGCATTTTAAACCTGACTTTACATGATGATGAGCATCAGGGTTTGCTTCCCGAACAGTACTGTGGAGAAGCATTTACACTGCCCATCACTAGGAGGCAGCATGGGATTATAAACCTTATTTTCATACTCACCTTAAGTTCAATTAATTTGATTTGCGGTCCAGAAATACTGAACGGCCAGTTGAAGAGTTTTTGATGTTTTTATTGTTGTTTTGTTTGGTTGATTTATTTATTTGTTTTTGACAGCTCATAATATAAAATACTCGACTGCATTAGCCCGAAATGCTATATATTACAATATCAAAAAAGGTATGTTAAAATTTAAAACTCGATTACTCATAGTCATAATAAGTAATTTATCAAGCAAAAGTATCCTACAAAGTGCATTTTTTTCCCCCTTCAATGAGGATAACTTTGTCATGTGGATGTGCTCGTTCACAGGGTTCTGAGTTTGTCCTGTTAGCACAGCACACATTTTGTCAAAAATCATAAAAGGTCCAAAAACCAAATGTCACAACTTAGAATTTATGTTTGATGTGTCTGTAGACGATAAGAAAAGGCCAGTTGCAGATTTCAGAGAGAGCTCCTACGTCCAGGAGAAGGAGAACCTGCATGTCTCTGTCAAAGCCATCTCTGCTCTTTATCTGTCAAAGGTGACACGTCAGGAGAAAGAACGCAGCCTTTTCAAACCGGTAAACATCTGCAAACATGTCTCCTGTGCATTAAAACATGAGAGATAACAAAATCATCACACGCTGCCATACAGTCAGGTGCATAAATATTTGGACAATCACAATTTTTGTATTTTTTCCTCTGTACAGCACCACAGTGGAGTTAGAATGAAACAATCAATATTTGCTTGTGGTGTGGACTATCAGCTTTAATTCAAGGTGTTTAACAAAAATAGCACATGAAATATTTAGAAATTACAGCCATCTTTATTTGCAAACCCTACATTTTCGGAGGCCATAAGTAATTGAACAAACTAAATATAAGGATTATTGTTTATATACATCATCCCTTTTACAGCCTGTTTTCTTTAGACAAGACAGGAGATGGATACATGAACATTCCCAAGTCACTGAAAATGTCTTGGACTTCATTTACATCAATCATTAAGAAATACAAACAGTCTGTTAACTGTATGGTAAATCTGTCTGGAGTAGGCAGTTCTCAAAAAGTGAATGACTGTGCAAGAAGAACACTAGTGAGGGAAGCCACCAAGGCACCCATGACAACTGCAAAGGAGTTATAGGCTTCTGTGGCTGTGATTGGAGAAACTGTGCACAGAGCAACTTTTGTTTGTTGCATGACCAGTTATACAGCTACATTGTGGAGTGGCACAGAGAAGGATTTTCTTGACAAGAACATGTGAAATTTCAGATTGAGCTTGCCAGAAAGGCACATGGGAGACTTCAGCCTGTATTTAATTTGTCTTTTCTTGTGTGAAACAAACACATTCTCACTCCCAACTCACATTTTGATGCAAAAGGTTTGTTTTGACCAAACGACAATATGTGACGAGTTAGGTAGCCCCTTGAGTTGGGTTGAATTGGGTAGCGGGGAAACTCTAACCCTAACCCTAACCTTAACCATGACCATAACCAAAACATAGATGAATGTTCCCTGATGACGCAGATAGTTCTCTCTGTGAGAGAGAAATTTTGTTGCTGTAAAAAAAAAAAAAAGCATTTCCCCACACATCACTATGTGATGCAAAGGGGCATTGAACAAGTATCAATATGTAATGAATTGGGAGTGAGAGGAGGTGTGTAGGTGAAACTCTTTTTCTGTTCCACTCCAACCATTAAATGGTCACTGGTGGTGCAACAGACAAACGTTGCACTTTGCACAGTTTCTTTGCATTGACAATAATTCTTATATTTAGTTTGTCTAATTATAATGTATAAAAATGGCTGTAATCTCTAAATGGTTAATGTGATATTGTTATTAAATCATTTTGAATTAAGGCTGAAAGTCTGCACTACACGTACATCTGGATTGTTTCATTTCAACTCCATTGTGGTTGTGTACAGAAGTATTTTTTTTTAAAGTGTCACTGTCCAAATACTTGTGGACCTGACCGTACATAATATAATACTTAATTACATCACAAAGTGATTACTGATTAACCAAAACCTGCCAGCTGGCTACTTCAATTCAATTTAATGCACTTCAATTAATTTATCCAGCACCAAATCATAACATAAGTCACCTCAAGGTGCTAAACACAAGTAAGGTCTAGACCTTACCCACCCCACGAGGCAGCACCTTAGTGACAGTGGTAAGGAAAAATTCCCTGATTGATCACAGGAAGAAACCTCAAGCAGACCAGACTCAGTGGGGTAACGATCTGCTGTGGCCATACTAACAAATAAAACAAAACTTGTTTAAAGTTAGCAATAACTAAAATAAATATTGTTTCCATCCAGAGACAAGATCAATCACCTGGGCCTGGAAAAAAAGTCAAACAAACCAAGGTAAGGAGGAAGTTCACGTCATTTTGTTTATTGATTTTGTGGGAAAATTTTGCGTGTTTGATGTGCACTGTAATAACAGTGTTATTACATGCTACAAACCATCGTCTGAGTAACAAACGTGTGTAGTTTGTCATTATTGTGAGAAAATGGATGCCATTCTTTTTTGTTTGCTTGTGTCTTTCATTGATAATTCTTGTTACCTTTATGTTTGTTTACACATGCTGTTGTGGAGTTTCGCTAACCCACTGACACCTGGCATGTGGACTGAATAGCGCCTGGCTGTCCTTCCTGTAAGCATGTTGGAAAATCTGAGCCCCATATTTTAATGGGATACATCACTGACTCAGTGATAAAACGGTGTTGCTTTGTTCCTCTAAGATGGCAGAAGACTCCCAACAAAAGGAAAAGAACCTCCTTCTACCTCCTTCAGCCAGTTATCATCAAGGATCAGACGATGACTCTGGAGCATACGCCAAGCAGTCCGCACCAACACAACTCTCCAAAGAAAAGTTATACCAACAGCGGCAGAAAAGTGAGCTGAGGAGGCTGCTTAAACATACACATCCAGAGCTGAAGATGCTTGATGACGTGGTGGATGAGGAGCTTGCTGAGGTTTTGAGCTCGGAGAGTGGGGTGACACCTGTCGACAGCAGATATGAGGGAGAGGTCCTCTTGAGGCGTTTGTTATTTGAGAACTGTTCTCTGAGCAACAACGTTTCTTCTTATGCATCAAAGATGCATTTGGTGGGGGGAGCAGTGGGAAGAAGTGACATCAGCGTATCAGCTGTGTTTGATGAGCCTCATAAAGAAGACATTAAAGGGATGTTGGACCTTAATCCAGATCGTAAAACAGAAGGTGTGGATGAAGTGATTGGAACTGATGTTCAATCTACTAGACGGATATTTGAGAGACACTCTGTGGCTACACTTAGACCATGTCCAGATACCATGTTACAAGAAAAAGTTTTTATTCCTGCAGATGAGACAGGCCCAGTCCAAAACCAAAAACAGGAGGTTGAAATGAGTGCCAAAGGGAATCTGGGTGCTCCCACAAATGGTCAAAGTGCTGACCATGAGTATTCTGAAAATCAAGCATGTGTAAAAGTCACTTCTACTGGTCAAACCGTCTTAGAGGATGCATCTGCAAACCTTCCTGATCCAGAAAGTACTGGGGAATTCATCCAAACAAGCACAGCTCTTTTTCAAAACAACCCTTTCATCTCAGCAAACATAGCACGAGAAAATTCCGATGCACATGGACTAAAATGTCAAGACAGCATGGCTATCAAGGACTGTCTGACAGATAATGTTAAGAACAGAGCCCACCTGTTTGAATCAATGCCATTTGACAAAATTAGGCAGCAAAACAAGGAAGAAATTCAAACAATGGTGGAGGACATCAAGGAAACACTGAATTTCCTCTACCCCTTTAATGTCATACATTCAGCTGGATCAATCATTGAGGTGAATGAGACAATGAAAGCAAGAAAAGCAAAATTCATCCTATCTGAGAATGGGCCGAAGGTAAAATACGATGAGGTGGTTGAAGGTGGTGCTCAAAACTTTATACACCATGAGCTCCCACGGGCAAACCTAAAGCCTCAGGTCACATACCTAAAGGAGGATAGTAGAGGAAGTATCAAAGCTACAGTGCTAAAGGTACCAGTCCATTACCATCAGACCACTGCCAACCACGGTGCAGAGTTTAAAACTGCCAATGTGGTGCAGCTCATTGAGAATATTCTCATTCAAGATAACTCTCTGAGGAAAGGAGTAATAATTCAGGAGGATATCAACAGGTGGGTGGAAGTGATTGTTTATGCCCTCTATAATTATGTGGATGAGGCAGATGTGAAAAGTTACTCTCCTACACCAGACCATGCTGCAGAAGGCAACGTACCCGAGATGGCAAGCGGTGAAGAGAGTAAATACGACACTACAGGAATAAGTAATGGAGATGTTAAATCAACTGTAAGGTGCCTTCTAGAAACATCACAAGAACAAAGCTGCCCAGGATCAGTAAGTCCTGAAGTCACACTAAAGGGGAATGTAAAGACCTGCATTGAAAGGGGAGATTTACAGCATATGAAATCTCTTTGGGCTGAGCCAGCAATGCAAGAACAAGAACTTTCTCCACCTCAAAATACAAAGGTACATCCAGCAGAGCTTTATCATGAGCACAGAGAGGATCAGGCACAGGAAAATCCAGAATTCCATTCAGAGTGCCCCACTGTGGACATAAAGAGATTGAAAAACATCTTCTCTGCAAATCAAAGCCAACCAAAGCAAAACACTCGTGAGGATCGTGTGCAGTCTCCTGTAAATCCTCGTGCATTCACTGATCATGATGCATCACTTGAAAAGCATGAGTCCTCACATGAGCAAGAAAAGAATAACTTCAGGAGCCGTCGTAACAAAGCACATGAAGAAGCACTCAACTTGGCTGTATCACCACAGATGTTGTTTTCACATGTTGAGACACTGGAAGACAACAGGATCCACCGAGCTGAATTAGTGGAGGCTGTAGATGACGGTGACAAAACGTGTAACCTCCAAAGTGCAATCCAAAGCTACTGTCAGGATACAACTAGATCTTATCAACACTCAACGCAAGAAAAATTGAAACTGTCAAGTCTTGAATCATCCAGGGAACCTTTTGCATCAATTGTAGTGTGTGATACCAACTCGCTGAGAAATCTGGATAAAGAAACAGATTATCTTCAAAAACCTGCACAGAAGGATGAGATGTGCAATGAGCCAGTACAGGATGAACACCCATTAGCACCCGACATCAATTCAGAAAATAAATCAGAAAGTCAACACGACTGTACAGACATAAGCTGTCCAGACACAGACAGGCAAAAAGTGGTTACTGGGTCCTGTGGTGAAAAGGCCCAAAGTGGCACAGAGATTGTCCAGAAACCAGACTCGGAAGCTGCTGTATTGTCCAGTTCAACAACATTAGTATCTCAGCAGAAAGACGAGGAAGTTGGACAGGGTAAACTCCAAGTAGCCTTGGACGCCCTCGAGAGATCCAACGTTAATGTCAGCAGAGGAGACTTCAAAGCAGCTATGATATACAGAAATTCTTCCCACGCTCTCAAACAAACATCACAAAATGTGGATGGAGAGACGACCCAAAAGCCCACGAGTGAGGAGTTTTACCCTGTTGCTAAACAGAAATCATCAGTCCCAGTGAAGCAAGACATAGGAACACAAGAAGCAACTGCAGCAAATGCAGAGCACCCAAACCAGCGTCGAACCCAAAATAAACCAACTATCTCCAAGAGAAGCAGAAGGCCTCTTGGTCCAAAACCAGCAATCCCTCCTAAACCTGAGCATTTGAAGGTGAAACATAAAGACCAATCAAACATGGAAAACCCAAACCCAACCCAAACCAGTACAATGAAACATGAAATAAAGAAAGAAGATAAACCTCCTCAATCATTCCCGGTAACACCGAAGGATTATCATGGTGAGCAAAAGCAAGACTTGTCCAAAACAAACAGGGGTGCTGAATCAGAACCAGATCATGGAAGAAATAAGCTTTTTGGTGATGAGATTCCATTGTCTCCACAAGTTCAAATAAACCATCAGGTCCAAGGTTCGTTTGGTACCATAGGACGGCAAATAAAAGATATCGATATAGCAGAGGCGAGGTGCTTCTCAGGGAAAGACAACCAGAATGAAACAGATGACACTCAGACAGACTGTCATGAAGCATGTCAGACATTTCAAGGTGAAAAAGTGTGTTCATTCAGGAATGCCCCAGTGAGGCCAAAAAGAGTAAAAATTAACACCCAAACCCCAAAACATGCATCTGCAGATTATAATTCACCTATTGTCACGCATCCAGAACAAACTCTAACGGCTCCACTATGCAATCATTCAAACATCTGTGGAGAAAATGCTGACAGCAGCAGTAAAGAAAGGAAAGTTGCATTGAGGGAAAATAAAGGGAGGAATGAGACAGAGGATGAGCGTCGACAGCGGCTGTCGGTTCACATGGATGAGATCATGAAAGGTAACAGAACCGCAGCCATGGAAATTTTTGACAAGCTGCAAAAGCAAGAGGAACTGCAGAGCATTCTCACTCGAGTTGAAGAAAGTGAACAAGGCACAAGTCAAGTTGATGAAAGGTCACTGAGAACAGTGTTTGAGAACATCCCCGCCTGGGTTGTCAGCAGTGAGAAGAAAGAAACGCAGGTAAAGTTGGAAAACAGAGATGATATTTTGCCATCATGGAAACACAACGATGAAAACAAAGCCTCAGTGACGCATGTTTTTGGAGATCTTGAACGAGCCAGAGAGGAAATTGTGAATCTCAAAAAGCAGACTTTAGCCAGACCTATGGACATAGAAGAAGCCATAAAAAAGGCTCTTTATTCTGTCTCAACTTTGAAATCAGACTCAGACATTGCTTGTTTATCATGTTTGTTCAAGGAGACCTTAGGAACAGTGCAAGGATCCTCACCCTTGGGTAATATTAGCAAAATTAACATCGGCTCAAGCAGGGAAAAATCAGTACAGGTGCGGGAAAGTCCGCAAGTTCCAACAAGTCAGGGTGCAAGTCCTGAAATAATCTCCAGAAAACCACGGGTGAGTCATCCATCTTCGCCTGCCTTCATCTCTATCCAGTCTGCTGCTAGAAAGGCTGATCAAACAGACCAGACAGGACAATCCGATGCCACGACCCATCAGGCACGTCAGCACAGTCCAAAGATGGAGGAAAAATTCCCCACAACAAAGATCTTAAAATGCACCGGTGCTGCTCAGAACAACCAAGTGACACCAGAAAAGGAGGTCAGAAACAATCCTCTGACAGCCCACCTAACCGCAAACGAGAGCTCAGTGTGCTCAAAGTGCAGACTGACCCTGACTGGAACAGTATTATAGAAACCAAAACTGCCACCTCCAAAATGTCTACTGTTGTCACTACTCAGCCAGATACCTTGACGTCTACAAGTGTATCAGGTCATGACACACCCGAAGGATCGGATGAACGTCAACCAGAATACATAATTCAATTATAGCAAGGAGAGGCTTACAGTTAGTCACATGGCAGCTGAGTATTGTCAGTGTTTTTTTTTTATGCATTCTATGACAAAGACATCAAATTTCGTTTTCTTAGAATTAAATTTGTTGCTCAAAATACCTTATTGGTATGTGTTTGTTATGGCTTTACAATTCTATCAAATAATATTTGACTTCATTTGATTCTAAATACAGAAGGGTGGTTTTCCTTTATGCCTTTGTGTTTAAGCCATGTTTCACTTTTCTCACCAGTATCTACCAAAGCACCAGGAGATGTGTTCAAGCTGTCTGAAGCCAGTTTACCCGATGGAAAAAATTACTGCAGACAAATACATTTTTCACAAAACTTGCTTCTGCTGTAAACAGTGCAAGAAAAAACTAAGGTGAGATATTTCATTATTTAAAGAAAAATCACTTTTCAGATTGAGTAAGTTATTTTATCTGATTATTGTCTGTTCTAAACTTTTGAATTAAAATGTAAACATTTAAAATTAATTTATTTCATAAAACTATGGTAAAAACCTGGTGTTTATAATTAATTATTTATTAATTATAATATTTATAATCTCTTTGCAAAAGATTTTTTCTAAGAAAATTTTTTTTTCAAGACCAAACATCATCAGTCAGGGCTATAAGTATTTGATAATGACACAATTTCGTTGTCATGGGTGTCTTGGTGGCTTCCCTCACTACTCTCCTCCTTGCACGGTCACTCAGTTTTTCAGAACTGCCTACTCTAGACTGATTTGAGATATGATATAGTACCATACTGTTTGTATTTCTTAACGATTGATGTAAATGAAGACCGAGACATATTCCGTGACTTGGAAATGTTCATGTATCAATTCCTTTACTCGTCGAAAGAAATCTGGCTGTAAAAGTGATGATTTGTATTAACAATAATTCTTTTGTTTATTATGTCCAATTACTTATAGCCTTTGAAAATGGAGGCACTATGTATATAAATGGCCGTAATTCATTCATGGTTAATGTGATATTTTTGTTAAACCCCTTGAATTAAAGCTAAAAGTCTCCACTACAAACACAGCTTGTTTCATTTCAACTCTGTTGTGGTGGTGCACAGAGGCAAAATTACAAAAATTGTGTCACTGTAAACAGCCAGTTGGTTGGCACTGTGCACTGTGTGCAGAGAACTCCTCCTCTGGGTGGCAGTGCTGACCCACATG